>PVHP010010763.1:0-46799 GCA_004024765.1 Zapus hudsonius | reverse complement strand
TCTCTCTCTCTCTCTCTCTCTCTCTCTCTCTCTCTCTCTCTCTCTCTCTCTCTCTCTCTCTCTCTCCCTCTCTCTCTCTCTGACTGCCTTTTATGTCTATTTCTCTTTTTCTCTCATAAATAAATAAATATTAAAGAAATCTTGCCAAAATTTTCCACCTGCTAGCTCACCATGCAAATGTCCTATCTGTCGGCTTTCAAAATTGCATGAGCCAGTCTCTTAAAATCCCTATGTGGGCAGTTCTGTGGGTCTCAGTTAAAGTCCCCCATGTACTACTGTGCCTGACGTTCTGCTGGTCTCTACTTGGCTTTCTCATGGTCATAGGTGGCCAATGCCTGTGGCTTCTCTTCTGCCCCAACAAGTTAGTTCAGGCTTGTTCTGAGGTTGAGCAGGCATGTCTCACAGTGAAGCAGAAGACACAAGCCAGGGAGCATAATTCTTCCTGAGGCCAACCTAAGGAGTCTTATTCACACATCATTTCTACCCCAGTCACCAAGACTTATTCCGTTCCATAGATTAACCACAGGCTACACTTTTTAATGAGAAGAGTGTTAGAGTCACATTGAAAAATGTATAGATCCATACAGGACATGAATTGGAGTAATTAATGATGCCAACTTAACACCTTTGAAACAGGCTGATAGAGTCTTGTCCACAGTGCAGGTGTGATAGCAACAACCTAGCCTGATGGCTACTGACCCCTCTACTTGACCAGGGCAGGTGGCCCTCCTCTGAGTCTTTCTTAAGTAAAATGTTTCAGTCAGGCGATTAGAAAAGGCATAAGTACTAACCAAATATAGCGTGCTGACTGTAAAGTGTATTGAGACAGCACACGGCAGTTAACAAAGTGGTTCTAGTCATTATAGACTTCAATGCATAATAAGACCAAGGAAATGCCTACTACTTACATGGGACTCAAGAAACAAGAGTCAAGAAAGCATGGAGTTGAAGCTTAGAGGTACTCGGTCCTAGAAACAAATGCCAGGATGAGGGCTTCTGTGGACAGTTCTGTATAGCTGAGTGGGGGGCATATCTGAACAGGATCTGGAGACTCTGGAGACGGACAGAGAGCACAGGGAGATGTAAAGCACATGGCACCATCTCCTAGAGCAAGGGAGAAAAACAAAAAAAAAAATCTTTGGAAAATGCATGTAAGGAGAAAGGCTCTGTAGATATAAGGAAAAGTATACTAAATGCAGATTTTATTTTACTTGACTGAATGTATTTCTTCCCTCTCTCCCTTTCCTAGAAAAGGGAATGGCCAGGAGAACAAACAGGGCATAACACAAAGTAAAGTCAAGGAGGAGGGGACAGGGCTTCTCTGCAAATTGGTCCCCAGGACTCACCAGGAGGATAGGGTTTTGGAGTCATTTGGGAGTGACTGAGCCACAAGGGTGCAGAGCGACATCAGAGGTGTGGTTGACCTTTGAGCTTCTATCCCGTGAAGTAAGGAAGACAAAGCCTGTGCTGTGATCATCACAGCCAAGGCTCCCTCTGAAATGGCAGGAGACTTTCTGTTAAGGCTTTGGACATCACTGCCTGGTTGGTGTGGTGATGGAAATCCCTAACTGCTGTCCCAAGAATAAGGTCAAAAGTTGGAAATATGCCCAGGATGGGACTGTCTGATCGCAGCATGCTCACTCTTCCAATTGCTCAGAACATCAGGCAGCAGAGTGACATTTGTTAACCATCAGTGGGGTCTCTAACAGAGTCCTAGTCCTATGAAAACCCAGGTCCCAGCCCTGAGACGGCTTCAAGTCTGAGAGCAAAAAGGTAGCCACTGTTGTCATAGAGTCAGGCTGAACTTTCACAGTCAGGACCAAGAAAGACTGCTTTTAGAGCAGAGTGTTGGAAACCTGCCTGCAATCAGAAAGAACCCTAGATGGCGGCGTCTTCAACTCTTATATGGGGTTGCATAACTGGGTGTGAAGGTCACCAAAACTCTGGGAACAATAAAAGGTTGTGGATTGCAACATGACCAAACATGAATTCGAAATCTAATGTGGAATGAATCCTAGGTGTTTGCTGGCATCCCTCCTCCATGTTGCCTAGCATGACTTCACTATTGCCTGGGTTCTGAGCACACCACGTGGGCACTCTGCCCTGTACATGCAAGGTGCCACACACACTAATGACCACTGCCTGAAACACCTCAGTTCCCACTTGAGACTGCTGTATTTTATGAATCGTAGTGTTTAACTGCAAATACTACTGCTTACATAGCTATTATGAATTAATTATGTAAATAAAGGCTTTTAATAATGTTGCACTGTTATCCCTCAGTCTGTAAGCATCAACTTTGAATATTTTTGGATTGCATTGTGTTAGAATGTTTGATTTCAAATGTTGCTGTGTGAGTTGCTGACATGAGTTTTCTTTCTTTTTTTTTTTTTTTGAGAAGGGGGTATTTTTTTTAAATTTATTGTCCATAATGAGTTACATTTAGTGGGCAAACAATGAGTTGTTATCGCCAATTCCCCGCTGCCCTCCCTTTCCCCCTCCACTGTATAACCTCCTCCATGGGTCGTCTGGATGGGGATTAGGATAGAATTTTTAACAATTTCTAGATGGCTCTAAACATCCTACTGCCATATTCCACTACATCTTTATTGAAGTCATGTTCTTACTATTGACTATATTATACAATTGACTATATATATATATGTCATATCATATAATATGAATATAAAATCAAAATATCAATCAACTCTGAAAAAAATGTTGGAGATGTTCTGTGTCCTGTGTTATCAGATATTCAGCCAAGATTTAATTCTTTATATAAAATAAACAAGCTCATCTCATCAGTATGCATTTATCTTTCATAAGTGACAAAACTTTTTATGCTAAATAGTTGCTTTAAAATAAATTTCTTTGTGATTATTGTCAGTATATGTTTTATCTGTATACCTATTTTATATACCTAAAGACTCAGGGTCATAGATATTTTTCTCATAGAAAAGGAGTTAGTAGTGGGAAAATATCTAAGAAGCCTTGCCCCAGACAACTAAGAAAGGATAAAGCATTTTTCTAGAATGGAAAGTGTGAAAGAGATTGGAAATCAATGATGTTAGAAGGTGGTAACAGCCACAATCCACCCTCTGCAGCTTCTTCGCAGTCACAGGCGTTAGGAAAGCTGCAGGGCCGACAGAGGAAGTATGACCAGGGGCAGATAGAAGAAAAATGAGGCCAACTAATGTCAGACAAAGAAGTGTGTATGAGAAAGTTCAAGGAATGGAAAATGATTTGTAAACATACACCCAGTACTATAGACCTACAAGTGATTTGGAAAAGAACACAAAACTGAACACTGAGTGAGTCAGTCCAAATGTTCATTCTGCTTATTAGCATTAATCCTGTGTGTGTGTGTGTGTTTATGTGCATACATGTATGGGGCTGTGGATTGAATCCAGGGTCGAATTCATGCTAGGCAATCACCAGACCACTGAGGTACCCCCAACCCTACCTACTTCTTGAGTGTTGGTTTCTCCTTACTAATAAGAAAATAATTCTAACTCATGGGAATCAAAGGACAGAAGACCTATGGATATGTCCAGTAAACTATAGTAGCTACTGAAATGCCAATGTCTGTAATTAATATTATCTTTATGTCTGATAAAGTGGAATTCTGGTTCATATATGTGTATGCCCATTAAAAACTAAGAAAATACTGTTATAACTGCAGTCCCTGCTGAGGAACCTGGAGCAGTCTAGATCTGTCAAAAAGAAAATTACAGAAACATGACTCAAGTAGACCTGCCCCCTCTCCAGAGCTGATAAGAAAAAATGAAAAACAGGCTATATCCTTAGCAGAATGTCCCTTTTGCTGCCTTGAAACTAAATATTCATTCTTGCCAACTCTCAAAGCTATTCTGAGACAAAGCAGAGATCACAGTTTATCTCTTGGGCTTTTAATATCCCCCATTTGTATGGCTTGAAAAATTGAGGTGTGTAGAAATATAAAGCAGCTTGCACCAAGCCAGTGTCGGCTGCAAACACCCAGACCTTTGTTACCCGAGAGGAGGCCCCTTCAGAAAGCCCAGACAAAATGTAAAATATTCAACAAATAAAGACCAAGTAGGGGAAAGAAATGATTACATTCTGAGAGATATTTTTAAAATAAGAGAGATAAATTCTGAGAATGAAGCATGTTGGGAGGACAAGACAAATGCTGAAATAAATAGGAAAAGAAGATAAATTTCCTCTTATAGAAACACAGAAAGTCAACCCGTAAAATGTTAGACCCTAGTTGAAGGAAAGGTAAAACTGGGAGGGTAAGATAAACACTGCGGGGCAATAAATCACTGAAATCACACTTGGGAGAATTACTGGGAATAAAACGCATCCTCAAAGCAAGCTCGCAGAAAGAAGACAAATGCAATGTGACTAACAAATACAGATCCTGGCGAGGATGGAAACCACTCTTCGGAAGATAAATACCCAGCGCAACCCTGACCTTCCACAGGGAACCGATTTACATGCGGTTCCCTGAACTCTTCCTCTTGTGTTCTCTCTCTATTCATGTAGGAGTGGAGGTCACCTCTCCCTCACCTGATAGCGACTCTCCTTTACCTTGTAAGTGACAGCTGGCACAATCCCCTCGGGAGACACTGCTCTCCTTCTGTCACTAATAACTTTCCTTCTGGAAAAACCAGAGTCTTGTTCCTATCCTCAAATCCAGGTCCTATGGTGTGGAAATGAGCCATTCCAAATAGGGTACAGTATCACCAAAACACTGTCACTGCCTCACGCCCACCACCTTGAGAGCTTCACCAGAATGCCCCAGGGACAGCTGCAGAGCAAGAGGGAGGGACCGCAGCTTGTCATAGTAAAAATCCAGGCAGGCTTTGGAATCAAATGCACTGAGACTTGTACTGAACCAGTGATATGAGATCGCATTTCAGAAGCAGAATGATATTTACTATTCTGATGTCATCGGAAAGCACATGAGGAAAGATCCGACTATTCTTAAGGTTCAAAAATGATAGCCTGTGCAGCAAGGATCATTCAACACAGTTGTAATTCTCTGGGTCCTTATGGACTGTGAGCTTACCTTGAGTGAAAAGGTCAGAAGAGCAGAGATCAGGATGAGGAGGAGGAGAGCCTGCCCTCCAGATGCAGAACTTAGCCCTGTCACTGAAAGAATCATGCAAGCGTTCCAGGGCCCAGTGACAACCACTCTGCCTAACCTCTGTCCCCGCAGCACACATTCACCATTTCTTCCATCAAGAGAGGCTCAAACCTTGGACACTGGACACAAACAAGCAACAGGAGGATATGCTACTGTCTTGACAGGACACATTTTTATTTTGCAGTGTAGCCTCACATCCATCCTCTCCCATGATCACCACCACTCACTAAAATAAATAGAGCAGTGTTTATTCATCTTATTTGCATACATGAGAACCTGAGGTCCAAGGAGACTCTTGAGCTCCCAGGGCCCTGCAAGGTCCTACCAACCACGCTGTGGCAACTAGTTAAAGGCTGGGAAGACTTGATCCCTCCCAGCCAATAGCATCCCTCTGGAAAAAAGAACTGTTTCTTCTTATGCTTCATCAAGAGGACCCATGTAGCTAAAAATACCTCATGCAAATGAATTCTCCTTGAGAGAAGATAATGCACAACCAAACAATCAGTGGGGGAGAAAATTAAGTTAACACAACAATGGAGAGCGAGGCAATTGCCTCTCTCCTTGCCCTCACCATGGGGTCCTCAAGCCAGCAGCCATGTTCACCTGCATGCTTGTCAAAGGAAAATCTTGAAGTTTACTTAAGACCACTAATCAGATTCCACATTTGAAAAACAAGCCCCAAATGATTCACATGTAGATTCATATTTGAGAAGCATTGATTTAAGATAATTTGGAGGAGGGGCTGGAGAGATGGCCCAGTAGCTAAAGATGCCTCATTGCAAAACTTCCTGATCCAAGGTTCAAATCCCCAGCACACATGTAAAGCCAGATGCTAAGTGGCACATGCAGCCTTGATCCCAAGGAAGGGAGATGGTGGGAGGCACAGCAGTAAGAGCCCAAAGCTTACTCAGACCAGCTAGTCCAATGGCCATTCGCAGTCTGGCAGTTCATGTACAGTAGCAAGGGACCCTGTCTCAAAGAAGGAGGGGCACAGACACCTCACAGTTATCCTTGGACCTCCACATGTGTGTTATATTACATGTACCCCCCATACAAATATAATTTTTTTATAAAAAAAAAAGATAATTTGGAGGGGAATTTTGTTTTTGCCACTAATACCTCTGCACTGCTGCCCTGGAACTTTTAGATCCTCCCTGCCAGGCTACCCCCCTCACCTCTTTCTGAGCACACCTGTCCATGTAATACCAGTAGTCTCTTAGAGACCACAGCTCGGAGAAAACATGGCTCCTCAAACAGATTCCAAAGAGGTGAGTGGAGCATGAACCAGGCCCAAGCTAAGTCACCTTGAAGTTCTTTTGTACACCTCAGACCCTATGGTCTTACATTTTTATGTTGAAATTCTAGAAGAGTCTTAATTTGTCCCAATCTCTGATACTTCTCTACTCTATTAACCTATTCTTGTTTATTTATTAGTTATTTGCAAGGAAAGACAGAGAGAGAATGGACAAGCTAGGGCCTCTTGCCACTGCAAATGAACTACACCTGGCTTTATGTCGATCTGGGGATTCCAACCTGGGCCTTCATGCTTTGCAAGCAAGCGCCTTTAACTGCTGAGTCATCTCTCCAGCACCCATTAACCCCTTTCTTGGGAACAAATCTACTTGCACTAGCTGAGTGCTCTCCTGACTACTTGTGTCCCATGTGATGTGAGTCAGCCAACAGCACTGGTCTTCACCAAAGCACTCATTTCAGTGTCTACATAAAGAGTCCAGAAGAATGTTTCTCTCAAATCTTTTTTGGGAAAGGCATGCTAACTCTATGACCTAGTTTCATTTGTTTAGCAAAACTCAGGCAGTTCACGTGGATCGGTCCCCAAGTGTCTTGGGATCACATAGCATCATGCCTGGGGAGGCCTCCAAGGGTCTCACACAGAGGAGCACCATTATTGCACAGTATTATTATCCTATTGGCCCTCAATTAAAATAAGTGGCTCTTTAAAATGCAGTAACAGCTGCTCCCAGCAGCGTCCCCTTGCAATACATTTGTGTTCTCGGTTTTTCCTTTTCTCTGTGGCCTTTAACATCTTTGTTTAAGCTGTGTTTCACACTCACCATTGTGAAATCCATAGGAATCTCAAATACAAAATGTCCAATTCAAACTGGACCCCAAACAAATAAGAAACCACAAAAACACAAGTGCCATCGAGTTCTCGGATGCAGACCCCAGGGGCTTCTTTGCCCTGAGAGCATTTTCCAGCAGTCGCTTTATGGTGCCCTCCTGCAATGCAGTCAAGCTCGTGAGCTCCACACTTGGGTCTCATAAGAAGCCAGTGAAAGGCAACACAATATGTCAGCTACGTGTGCCTAACCACCTGGGAAAAACCCAAAGGCATCCCACCAAGAAGAGATCATCACACTTATTTTCCATGGTGTATTCTATGCTACGAAATAATTCATGTCTGGGAAATAATTCATAGTGTGATCCATAAGTCATATATATTTTGGGTCTTTGCCCCATTCCTGGCATACCACTTCTAAAATCTTTGGAATGTGTGAAGTGATATATGCCATGTTGTATGCTACTGAGATTACTGGTGGCCTGGGCTTCTGGTCAGCCTCAAGATGGGGGCTGCTTGCCAGGGGAACCAACCATGTAATTAGAGAGCTGAAATTTTCAGCCCTTTGACCCTGAAGTGGATAAAGGCTAAAGGCTAGGTTGCTCATAAGTGGCCTACAATTTAATCAATCATACCTACATGATGAAGCCCCATAAAGAAAGCCCAAAAGGGCAGGACTTAGAGAGCTTTCCGGCTGCTGACCATGTGGAGGTGCTTACAGGGTTGTGCCCTGGAGGCTATGGGGCTGCATACATTCTGCTGTACCTGGATACATCTCATCCCTCTTGGTATTCCTGTGCATCCTTGTAATGTGTTTTATAATAAGCTGCTAAATGTAAGGAAAGCACCTTATTGACTTTCTGGAATCATTTTAGCAAACGGCAGAACCTGATCCATATGATAAAATCCACAGTGGGGTCTTTGGACCCTCCAATGTGTAACCAATCAGGAGACAAGCAAAGACTAGTGACTGGCATCTGAAGTAAGGTGCAGTTTTATGGGACTAAACTCCTAACCTGTGTGAGTGAGTCTAAGTAGACACTGCTAGAATTGAGCCCAATTTTAGAACAATCTGTTGGAATCCCCTGAAGAATAGCCTGGGACAAACAGAAGTAAAGTGCTGAGGAGTTATGGTGATAACATTGGAAATACTGATTTTCTTGTGTTCTTCTATTAGCTACAGTATCAAATATAGAAAGAAAGAAAAAACAACACAAATAAGTTAACATTGCAGCCTCAATTCTAAAATGAAAAGTCCTTCCTCTTACTTGTAGTTCATAAACCTACTTCCAGTTTCTCTAAAAGCTATCAGAGAATTTTCTTAAATTTGTACCGACCCACATCTTAGCCCTTGTTTTTCCCTCCACACATCAACCATTGGTGAGTTGGTGTGGTACTAGCCAAAAGCAGTGTTTTCTCCAGGCTCCAGATGCCACACCTGTCCCTACTCAAGGATACCTCAGTGGAAATTCTCTCCACTCCTTGGCATCTTTCCTTATTTCCCCTCTACTTCTAGACCATCCCATCGATAACCAAGAATATTGACAAAAACATTTATACCCATAGTGTCCTCAAGCTACTGGCTCCTTTTGTAAATGTCTTAATAACACAGCTCCCTGAAAGCATTGCCTCTGGTTCCTGTCTTCAATATCCCTTCTTCTATTCCCTCTTGAACATTTTCCAACCAGGCTTTCACATCTCCTGCCCAACTCCAACAAAAATGTTCTTGTCAAGTTGAACCGTGATCAGCATGGGCTTAAATTCAACTTCCAATTTTCAGTCCATTTTTTTTGTTTGTGTTTTTACCTACTGGAAGAACTTGAAAGAGGTGATTATGTCTTCCCCATCAATACACTGTCTTCATTCAGCTTCAAGTTGATGTTCTTCTGACCTCACAGGTAGATCTGCCTTCATCTTCTCCTTTGTTCCTCTTCGGTTCTCTCACCTCTAAATATTTGACTGTTTAAATGATCCAAAGAATGACCCTTGGTTCTCCCTTTCCTCTATCTGTATCCATTTTCTAAGTTATCTGATCTCATGCCCTTAAATGTTATGTGCCTGTGATGACTTCCAAATGTATATAGCCAGCCCAGACATCTACACTTAGCTCCACATCCAAGATATTTCAACCTAAAGTGTCCCCACCTGACATCCTCACTTCCTCCTGAAGCTGCTCTGCTCACAATCAGTCCCTTTCTAGTCAATGGCAGCTTTATTTGCTATAACCAAAGCCAAGGTCCCATCCATGGCTTCCTTCTTTCTTCAGACCTTACAGCCAATCTACCAGAATGTTTATTTGATTTCCCACCAAGCTATTGAGGATGGAGCACTTTTCGTCAATTGCACTGCTCCTACCTTGATGCAAGTCTTGATCCTAATTCCTAAATGGGATTTCTATCCCTCCCCCAAAAAGTCCAGCACACACCAAGCTATCCCTTAAAAATGTTCGATCATGTCACCATTCTGCTCAACCTTTGAAAGGTTTCCATTATTGCTTAGAAGCTGGGTCAATTACCATTTCAAAGGACGCTAATCATGGCATACACATTATAGGAGAATTGTGAAACATAAATGGAAATTGTGTCTATAATTTGCTTAGGAAAGTTCCTGGGATGTCCAAATAGCTGAGACATGTAACCTATCATTGTCATCTGTTGGTGATTGAATGGCAAAAGAATAGGGTTGTTGATATTATGTGTTCATAAATTATAATATCTAAAAAGGAAACTAATGACCATGATCTGATATTGGCAATTTATTTGCAGAGCCAGACTTCAACACTAAGCAGAGTACGTCGCCCCTTTGGAGCTGATCGTCCTTCAAATGTTTGCTGCTTTCTGTTTAGCAGTATTAGGGATTGAACCTGAGCCTTTCACAGATATGGCATATCTTGAGAGATGCATAAAGTTGCTCAGCTAGAGAAAAGGTGATGGCAGTTTTAATGGAAAAGTCATTAAGAAGGATAAATCAGGGAATACCGTCAAGAATTGTCCATCACTTTCCTCCATTGTCCGTCTTTCTACCTTCTGGCCTCCTCCGGCCATTGCCCCACACAGCCCCCACCTCTCTTCCATATGACTCTTCCCAGGTCCTTCCTGTAGAGTGCTCAAGGCTCTTCATTCTCTGGGGGAACAGCTGAGAATTGAGAACACTTGGAAATAGTGTGAATGGAGACCAAGAAAATAGGAGACAGACGTTCTTCTTCAATGCAACCCATTAGCCAGAGACAACGCAAGATGGAAGACAAGTAAACAGTGGGAATGAACTGTGACGGTTCAGGCAGCTCCATGGACACCCTCTCCTTGAGTGGGAGGTGTCTAGCTAGAGCTCAAACCTAGATGCAAAGCTGATTGGTCAGGTATAGACCAATCAGCTGTCTCTCTGACTTACATGGGGGAACTTTAAAAAAGCTTCCCCAAAACAAAGGCAAGTCTTCTTTTCCACATGGCTTCCTAGAAGGAGGACTTCATTTTCCAGGTAAGTCCCCTCACCTAAGCCCTTAGGCTGGGGGGAGGAGGGCTCAGCATTCTTTTCCTCTCATGATGGAGGCCCTCTGATACCTCCTCTTCTGCTCGTTTTCTGAGCAGCATAAATTCTGTTAAAACTCTCCACACTGGTGGCTGGAGAACTCTGTAACTCCCCATGTTCCCTTAAATAATAGTCTCCCACTATACCTTAATATCTTGTTTTCTATGATTTTAATTCCTTAACTTTGTAGACAAGAATTCAGGTATTCCTTAAATTTGAGGGTGCATTGGTATTTTTGCTGGGTGGGTATTATCTAAATTCTAACCCTCAGCTCACCCTGCTACAGAACCTTCTGCAGAGGGGTACCAGGATAACAAAGTGCACAGACAGAAGCAAGCTAGGACTTAAACTCTGCCATTCAGTGACTGAAGTAGCTAATTACATACAGAGCCTTAAACTCTGCCAGCTTTAGCCACAGAATGGACATATAAACTCTACCTACTCCTTAGCTCTTGTGAGGATCAAATGGATGGGGCATGACTGTAGAACCCTACAATCCACTGTTAGCACTTCTGAACTCTTGAGGACAATACATGTATTTACTGATTGCCCCAAATCAACCAATGACCCTGCATTAGGTGGGCAGTGAACTGAGTTGAATTCCTATTGTGCTCACACATTCTGGAACCTCCCTAACTATTTCATTCCAACAGTAGCCATTTCTTCTGCCTTTCAAAATCACCAGAACTAAATAAAATGTGGTATTGCCCTATAATAAATCCCACCTGTGTGGCCCTCAACAATTATTTTGCTAATTAGATGGAACAACTTAACAAAATGTTCTTTCTGCATTATTTCCTTAAAAGATATAAAATGGTTTTTATAAGTTCAATTATTTGTGATATATATTTATTCCAAAAGCAAATATTAATATTTAAATAATGTTTATGCCAAAACATTGATATTAGTTATTTCTAGATTGAGAGATTATGATTGCTTTTAATATTGTTGTCTTTTAGGAGTTTTCAACAATGAATAAGAAATATATTATTAATTTAAATTTAATAAAAATGAAATCCTAATGACTAAGAACAATACTGTGTGCACTTTTCCAAACCTACCTTATGGATAGCAATGCACTCTCAAGGAGATGGATAAATGTAGGGACAAAAAGCCTATAGGAGACCAATGAATATGTGAATTGTTTTATTTCTAGGACAGCATGCCTAAATCATCCTCTCAGCATCCTCTCAGGTACTGGCACCTTGATATCGTCATGTGGATATTCAGTATAGGATTTCGTACTATGACCATGCAGCAGAAAGCTGGAAGAGAGGAATGGCCACATTCATAATTCACATGAACTTTCTAATGTCTTCCGTCATCATTTGACAGCTGCAATCTATAGGCAATTCATGTCTACTTGTCCTTGAAGGAGTCATGTGCAGTGAGCATTGAGAGAGGTTTGGCCAGTTGGCAGTAAGCATAACAAGGCCCTGATGGGAGTGTGCAAAGAAGTATAACCTGGGTAGAATATGACAGCTGGTAGTGGGAAGAAGGAGGCAGAGTTTATGAAAAACAACACCTTTCTACACAGAGCCTGTGCCTTGATGCGCCCGTTGCTCTTTAGAAAGCTATAGTTTCTACCACATATTGACTCATCCATTACCAAGTTTCCATGCACCACATGGAGCATGGGGAAAGTTCCCTTATACTTGCTTGTATCTTTTTATGGACTTAAATCTGGCAAGCCTTACAATACAACCTTGTTGGTCCCATCGTGTGTTGGAGAGGCCTTCCATCTGCTGTTCTGGAATCGTGCCTATGTGAAGGAGGTTCACTGGGGAACCCTGCTTCAGCAAAGGTAAACAAAGGTATCCTCTTAAAAAGAAAGGTTACACATTCAAAACCCTCTAGATCTTATGACCTGCATCAGAAGCAACTTCTGTGTAATGCTGTGGTCATACAGGAGGTCACCTATGGACCCAAGACCATCAGTTTCATTCAGTTACTTTATAGGAAGCCAGTTCTGGGCAAAGTTAAGCAAGGGCTCCAGAGTTAAAGCAAACATCTTAGGTTTAGGATTTACCTTGTTCCCTAGAGATAGGGAACATTTATTTCTGTGATTTTTGCACACAGAAAATCCCATTCCTGAACCTTCTCTTTCTTGAACTGTGTCCCTAACATATATTTTTAAGCATTTTGACCAAAAATGTGCTTAGTTTTTAAGAGACTATTTTAGTCCTGTCCATTTGAGCAGCTAAAAACAAGAGATTCCTAGTCAATATTCTTTGGGATCTGTGGGATTTTACAAAAGTTTCAGTTTTCTGAAACACCTTTGGAGAGGAAATATTGATTTGTTATGTGGACCTAATATTTTTCCCTAAAAAATGCTTATGCCTAGACCATGTCTTTGTTTCACATGAATGTATGGCTGATGAATTCCATTGAGCCTACAGATTCTCTCTTCTTCTCACACTGGCGGCTTGATGTAAACAGTCTAACAGAACCTCATCCCTGATATTCCATCCCTAGTGATAAAAAGTAGAGTTAACATTTCTCTAAGTAAATACATGCATGTGCATACACATGCACACGTGCGCGCGCACACACACGCACACACACACACCTGATGATATGCTATTTTTTAAAATATTTTATTTATTAATTTTCAAGCAGACAGATACAGAGAGAGAGAAAGAATGAGAGAGAACCAGGGCCACCACCTTGTGGGTCTGGCTTATGTGGGTCCTGGGGAATTGAACCCAGGGCCTTAGGCACTAGAGGCAAGTGCCTTAACCGCTGAGCCATCTCTCCAGCCCATGATATGCTATTTTTATTTCAGACATTTATGTAGACTCACTCCACTCTTGCTAATACTCTGCACCGTTTATCTTAGCTTAGACAGTGAAATATACTTTTTAAGCTCATAAGATTTCAAAGTTTGGTTGGATAGTTTTCCTTAGATACGTCTCAACATTCAAAATAAATCTTTCTTTTTGATATTGGGCCACTGGATGCTTCATCCTATCCCACATTTAGCTTTACTAAGGCATCTTCTCATAGGCTGTAAATACATTGTTCTGTTGTGTTTGTTTACCTTGCAGCAAAGGAGGGAAAATGAACTCTGACAGCAGAACTTAGCTATTCCGCTTCTTCTGTAGTCACACAGAGGAAAAGCCACATAGAAAATGTCAAAACCCAGAGAGTGCCTAAAGTGCAGTCCTTTGTAACTAGATTTTTACAACGTAAACCACTTTGAGAAGCTTCCAGAATGGCAGGCACAATAGTAAATCGACGATGCCATCTGCCAAATGGCCTGGAGAGGCTGAGAACCATCGGACTCATTAATTATTGATGACAATCAGAGTCAATTTGACTTCATTATAGGCCAAGAAGAGGAAATCAGTGAGGAACTTGTTCTTAATGGGCCTAAGTGGAATGGGGAGGCCATCGGGTGGGAGAGTCCAGCGCCCCATCTCCTCTCTCCATCTCTGTGACCAGAGTGAGACAGGGTGTCTAAATAATTTAGGCAAACATTAATTGCTGAGAGGCCCTGAATTTCAAACACCTAGTACGTGTCTGTGTAGGTCACAGTTCACTAGATAATTTACCGTCCTCTCTTACAAGGAAGGAGATTGTTTAACCAAAAATTAGGTTTCTTCAAGGATACCTACCCATGTTTTATTGTTGTTGTTTTGTTTTTGCTTTTCTTCAGAGGATGCAGCAAACCAACTCTCCAAGCAACAATGTGAGGATCTGAAACAGGCCTTTGGAGCTGGGAATGGAGGGAGCACAGGGAAAGGCTGAGGCTTTCTGTCTGACCCTTCTTTTGCTCTCTGGGCCATTCACCCACTCCTTTCATGCAGCCTCTCTTTATCAGCACACCGACATTGGGAAAGAAATGGAGCTGAGTACCATATCTGATTGGAACTGCAGGGGGCTTTCAGGAGACAGGATGCAATTATTCAACTTGGATGGCAGCCAGAGCCAGCATTCGGGTGATCACTGGGTTCCTTTGTGTTTCTCTAGTACCTCCTTTAGCCTGGTTCATTGTGGTTCTCTCATTTGAGTGGAAGAAGAGCCTCTGCTTCCCTAGCAGCCTGTCTTTTAAACAACTCACTTCAACTGAAGAGCACTGAGCCTACGATAGCCCTAGTGTGGCGCAGGACACACGAGGCAGGGTAAGCAAAACACAAGGCAGCGCCCACTTCATCATGAAATCTAGTTCGCTGGCATGTCAACCAAACAAATAATCATAGGTAATAAAAAGTAAAACAAATAAGAAGACAGGGGCCCCCTGGATATGTTATTTCTGGTTTTAGCTAAAAGAGGCAAGTATGTATGTAATCTATTCTTGACTACAGGGAGTCTAAAGCTAGATCTTTGATCCTGTAAATTTATTTGGGGGCATATTCATATGTTGTTAAATTAGTTGGGAGAAGATCACTGTAATTTGATCACTTATACTCAGTATGAAATTGATCTCTCAATGATAAACCTGCTTCTTAAAAAAAAAAAACAGTCACCATTTTCTAGGATCCTTCCTTAACGTGGCTGGATAATGCCATGCCCCACGCAGGTCCTCTTCACTCAAGTGGACACGTTGAACTGCTAAGCAAAATGCATCCCTCTAGTCCTCAGCCTGGTGGCATTTTACTCGTGTATATATAGCCTGGCATATTCTTGAGTTCTTTCCTCATTAGGAACTCTAAGCAATTAAATCACCAAAATCTTCTCTGTTCAATTTGAAGTGTCCTGTGCAGTTCACTGATATTTATTCTTTGAAATCATTATTTCAGAATTTTAACGGACATGGAATTAATTGGACATTATTGTTAAATTTAATAGGAAGCAAACCAAATGTCAATAAAAAGAAGAAATGTCCATCCTCATTAGAGCCTGCTATGCAGCCAGTGCGGTCCTTCCCAAATCCGCACTAGAAGGAGGGTGCTCCCTTACAGAGCTATGCTTGGAAGACTACTGGTTTTCACTTTAATACAGTACCTTTATCACTATGCAAACTATTGCGCGTGTATTATTGTGTTTGAGTCTCCCGGAGACACTGAGTCAGCTAAGGCATGTTTTATCATCCTCTCATCCTGTGCCAAGGAGACCAAGGCTTAACACATTTACATGATTTCTCCAAAGGGTAGCTAGTGTCCCAGGCAGCAATACTGACTGCAGGGTTCAGTGCTCTCTCCCACAACTCCCCCAGTTGCTCTGAGATGCTGGACTCAAGAATGGAGCAATGGCCAGGCATGATGGTGCATACCTGTAATCACAATACTTGGAGGCTGAGGCAGGAGGATCACTAGTTTGAGGCCATGTTACTCTACTTTACTGAGACTTGGTCTCAACAAAATTTCATAAAATAAATGGCACAAAGTTTACACTAAAAGTTAATCTGCCACGGTGTGGTGGTTTTAAATGCAGTATCCCATAGCCTCTGGTGTTTGTTTATTAACTTTCCTACTTAGTCTCCACATAGTAGAACATTTGGGAGGTGGAACTCAGCTATTGTTTCTCTCTCTGCTGTGGATGCATGAAGTGTGCCAGCTTCTCCTGGAAATTTAAGCCTGAAATAAACTCTTTCCTCCCGTTAGCTACTTCTGGTTGGGTGTTTTGTCCCAGCAACAAGAAGGTGACTACAACACAGCCTCATGAATCTGGTAGAAGACATGAAGCTCCAGTGCAGAGACAAAGGACAATTGTTCACAGAAGTATGGCCGAAGAGATGTCCTCGGTTTCCTCAGCAAGGTTCCTGACCATGCAGTATGCTACGTTCCAGGAGTGTAACCCTGAGTATAAGAAGCCTGTCTTTTGAATGCACATTGAGCATGTCATTTGTAGGAGTGTATTGTCTTTATTGCACCGAATGGTAAGGAACTCATACTTATTTCCAGAGCAATGTCTTCTGCACAATCATCATTTTAAAGGAATCTAACACATCAGGATCTTTGCAAAATGGGCAGTAGCACAAGAGACTGGATCTTACAATGCTAAGTGGAGCATGCATTCTGGTCAGCTCGAGTTAAAGTATCCTATGTGGTAAAATGTGTCAGTGGTTGGTCTAGGACTTAAACCTGTTTCTAATTGCATATTCTACAATATGAGAATCTAGGCGGCCTCCCCAAGTTCAAGGCAATATCTGGGGACACTGAATGTTTCTACATCCATGAAATTATACCTTCCTGGCAGACATCCTTCTTTCAGTTCTGGTGTACATGTGGGGAAATAATAAGCATCCACTTCGCAAATACATATGTTACATCCACAAACAGCAAGAACATGTCACCTCAGAGAGTGACCTTGGCCTCAGATGTATCTTTGATCAGCTGAGCTACTTGTCAATAGTATGAGTCAAGTTCAGAGCCAGAGAAAAGTGGATTCTGATGAATAAAAAGGAAACAAGGGGTAGGGAACCCACAGGGTGAGAAACCACCCAGTAACCTAAGAGTTGAAAGACATCAAGGCAGATACTGAGAACAGACGTATCTAAAGGAAGATTGATTTTTACCTTACAACTTCAGGGCCTTGTGCAAGTGGATTTGGGGAGAAGACTGACCTGAGTTTTATTTTTGGGTTTCTATTGGCTTATAGACAATACAAAACAGGAGTGTGGGGTAGGATGGGAGATGAGACCTCTCCAGAAAGTCATCCAAGTCTCAGAGTGGCTCAGGTATTGCCTGAGATGTTTTGTTCCAATAGTCCACCTGTTCAGCACTCAGTTGCCAGTTTTCTACATGAAACTTCTAGGTGGACCCCCAGGGAAAGGAGAGAACCAAAGTCAGGAGAAGCTGCAGGAGGGGTATTTTTCACCTCAGCTCCTGCTACCAGGTCCCTATTTCCCTCTGCCTGGTATCACAGTTCTTTTTTTAACAAATTTTTTATTTCATTTTTAAAAACATTTATATGTACAAGATTCAAGGTATATAGATAGGCAGCTATCAATCACAAATGAGACTGATCATTGACTCTATAGGATATTTTGTTGTTGCCTTAGGATCACAATTCCTGACAGCTAGTCCCCTACCCACTTCTCTGTCAGGCTTCATACCTTGACCTCAAAGGCTGCCTCCAGAACAGCTTAAAGTTAAGTGCCAGCACATTTAAGCACTAAGATTAAGCACTAAGGAGTGTTTAATCAGGCTTCACCACTTGCTAAGTGTGAGACCTTGGGTGACTAATGGACTTGCGTGTGCCTCAATTCCTTCATGTGTAAATCTAAAATAATAATAGTCCCCATACTGGAAGGATGTGTGAGGACTAAGAAATCCCTGAACATAGCACCCAGCATGTAATGAGTCAACAAGCACGAACTAGAAATTATCATTACTGTTGTTGTTGCTATTGTTATTTTTCAACAGCAATCATGTAAAAAAAGGAAGGAACTTTTGTTCTCAAAGGCCCATTAACTTTTAAAACTGAAAGACCTTGCCAGAGACCTAGTAAATGTCAGTGAACATATGGCTCTCCTAAACTAGAAAAATGTCTGGAACATATCATCTTCCCAGCATATTCAGAGCATAGGTTGCAAATGTATCAGTTGGCATGTCAAATATTAATAGTCCGTGTTGAATATGTTCACTCGGTCCTGGAGAAGATGTCATCTCCATATTAGGGATTAATATCATTGCTTAAATGTTTCCTCTAAGTGGAGATCTCTTTCGTATTATAGGATTTTCTATTATTAATCATTTTCTTTAATATCTTAATAATGTGATAGGAAAATCAAATCAGTCTGGTAGGAATTTCCCATCCAGCTATATGAACTTGGTCTAGTAAAGATTGGGTTTTCTTCCTAATGAGAATGCTAACAAGCATCTCAGTGTACACGCTGCATATGACAGAGCAGCTGCTAGCTTCCTCTTTTTTGGAGACTATGTCAGAGTCACCTTGGACTCTCCTGCCTTTGTCATCATTTAGAGCTAATCAGTTCCCCATGCTTATCAATTCTGCCTCTAAATTAATTTCCTATGATCTGTTCTATAAACCATTGGACATTCCCTTACCAACCCCTGTCCAGACTATGTTCATAGATTGAAGTGATGGCCCCTGCTGATCCACTGAGGCCTGCCTACTCCACCCCACAGCGTTGCCATGATAAAGGATCAAAGGCATTGTGTCTGATGATGTCTTTTCAAAAGCCCTCTCTGTCCCTGTCTATGGATTGTGCATGCCCCTAAAATTCCTGTGTTGGAAACTGAATCCTGAAAGTCACATGCTAATGGCTTTGGGGGGACGGGGGGGGGGGGCTAGGTCATTCAAAGATGCTTCAGGTCAGATGAGGTTATGGAGCTGGTTCCCACAGCACTGCTGACGTCAGAAGAAGAGGATAGAAACAGGAGCAGGCTTGCTCTGTTTCACATCGATGCTCTCCACCATGTTGGGATGCAGAACGGAAGTCTTTACCAGGATCTGAGCTAAAGTCTGCCCTACACTCTTGTACTTCCTAGACACCAGAAACACTAGCTAAACAGAATTCTAGTCATTAAAACTACCTAATAGTGGGAGTTGTGTTTAATAACAAAAAAAATGAACTATGATAATCCACTTACCTGTTGAAGCTGGGACTGGGAACACAAGTTCTTGGAATTTAAAGGGCTATCTCTAATTATTTTTTCAAACTTAGCTTCTAGTATTCTCCTTCTTGATTTTCTTTGCTAATCAAACTGGATTTGCCAGCTATGCTGAAAATTTTCTCTTTGCACATTTGTGCAGTATTTCCAAAATGTACCCTGGAAACTAAACCATGGAACTTTCTTGTTTTCTGGCTTATATTTGTGTTTGGCCATTTTCCAATGGATCAGATCTCAGGAAGAAAATTATCATAGCGTTACCTATAACTCTCTTCTGAAAGCCCCTGCAGGTGCTGTCTGGAATCTTTCCCAACCCGGATTTCTGTCCACCCTCTATTAACTGTTTGTTCTCATTGTCCTTCTGGCAAGACTCAGGAAGTCTGACCATAGTCTGGTAGATGATTTTTTCAGTCAATTCTCTTCGATTATGTGGTTTGAATAATTTGCACCTGTCTGATCCTTGCAAAGTCCCTGGCTGATAGAGTAACAGGTGCTAGGAGTGGCTGTGAGAAAAGCAACCCTCCCTGGTGATTCAGGGTGTGGATTTGAAGGGCTCAGGCCCACCTTGAGAAAAGGAAACAAGACACTGGGTATCTGATGTGTAATGGCATGGAGATTACTGAAGTAAACGCTGTGATAACCACACAGCATGAGACAGTGATTCTAAACCTGTAAAATCACTGACATTGCTGTTGGCCAAGAGAGGTAGAGAAAGTGCTTCAAGTGCAGCTCAGTGCTTGGATGGAGGATCTAAAGCTGCAGGGCAGTTCTGAACGAGGCCCTCATCTCTGCAGCTGCTGGGCACATGTGCCAAGGAAAGTCACAATGGCAATTCAGCGTCATAATTCTCCAGGTGTCTTATGTCAAGGTAGGGTGCTGATAGAAAGAAGAGGGATCCTGTGGTATGAGGTGGTGACTGTAGACAGAGCCAGAGTCTGAGTACTGGGATCACATCCATTGTCCATAGAAGCAGCACCTGCCTTCTTCTGAAGGAAGCGTCCCAGACCTCCCACCATACAAGGCAATACTGCTTCCAAGGAAGAACCTCTGCCTCCCAGCAGCTTGGATTGCCCCCCAAGAGTGCAAGAGACAAAGAGGAATAAGGCCTGACCCAGAAGACTTAGCCAGTCCACAGAGAACTGAGGGCAATTTCTGCTAGTATCACACACACTGCAAAGAATATGAGTGTGGATTCCAGACCCAGGTCCTTTCAGGCAGCCCTTCCCCTGCAGCTTCTGCCTCTGGAGTGAAGGTCCTTTCCCTGGCTGGCTCAGCTACTGGTGGCACGCTGTCACAGACCCATAGGTATGGCCTCCTCCCTTGCTGGCTTCCCTTAGCCCTGCCTACAAAATGTTAGCATTAACATTCCCTGATTGTTCTGTCTGAATTTACCAGACCCTGAGGATGCCCTTCCTGGCTGCAGCGTTTCTTGTCCTGTTTTTTGCTCATGCCATTCTGAATAACAGGAAACTCAACTGTTTTTCCTTCTGTGTTCACACTTAATTCAGAATACTTCACCTCAGGGCACCAAAGCATGTCTTCAGCTTTTTCACACTGACCAGTTCTCCAGTCCTATAATTCAATTCAATATTTACAGTATAGCATGCACATAGCCTGAGATCCCAGAGGTGGAGGGCGTAAGCCCACAGACGACACACACATTAGATGCCAGTCACAAGTTGTAAGCTTCACATATACTTCTGAACAACCTGTTATAAACAGGGATGTCAACATCCTCCTCCTTGGGTTCACTTAATTTGTTGGGACAGCTCAAAGAACTCAAGAAATACCATTACTGGTTCTTACGAAGGATACTACAAAGGATACAGGTGAAGATCTAGGTGAAGAGGTACACAGGGCAAGGTATGGGGGGGAATGTGTGGTTCTCCCATGCCCTCTCCAGGTTTGCCAGTTTCAAGAACTCCTGAAACTTGCAAACTGTCCACGTGGTCTCTAAACAGGGTCAGTTTGGATTCTGATGGGAGGTCATTGCCACTACCCCACTTCTTCCCAAGTGGTTGGGGTGAGAGTGAAGGTTCCAGCCTTTTAATCACAACTGCATTCCTTAGAAGCTGGTTCCCATCCTGAGGCCATCCAAAGGCCACCAAGAGTCACCCTAGAACAAAAGATGTCTCAGAACAGAAAGGATTCCAGGGTATTTAAGAGCTTGGTGTCATGAAGCAAATAAAAGAACAAATATTAGAACAAAAAGAAATTCTTTTAGTACCCCATCTACAAGGGCATTAGAAGCTCAGTGTCAGGAACTATGGGTAGAGATGTGTGTGTGTGTGTGTGTTCACACATACTTACTTTTACTGAGTAGTGAATGTAAAAATGGTTGCAATTCCTGTGCAAGGCCCTAGTGTTTGTACTCAGCAATGCAAAGCACAAAACAAAAACAGATTAAGATGTTAAATTTTATGTTATGTATAGCTCACCACCACAATAAGTAGAATGAATGAGTTAAGGAAATGGGTACGTGTACACATATCTGTGTGTGTGCATGAATGTGTGTGTGTTCCTCCTCCTCCTCCTCCTCTTTTTTCTGAAGTGTTGGGAACCAAACCCAGAGCCTTGTACCGTATTAGGAGGCATTCATTGTACCACTCAGCCACATCTTCAGCCATATATAGATAGAGTATATAAATCTACTATACATATATTTCTTATTCCACATATTCTCTCTGCTCAAAATTCTTTCTCTACTGATCCTTCCTTAAAAGCTCGAAAGTCAATCTTTAAGTGAAACCTCCCTATTCTGGAAGGTGGATGTATCTCCTCTTAAAGTCATATTACCCTCCTATGTATATCTTTTATATTTCTTATTTTCTGATCATATGTTTGCATTATTGCTGTGTATGTGCGTGCGTGCGTGTGTGTGTGTGCGTGTGTGTGTGTGTGTGTGTGTGTGTGTGTGTGTGTGTGTGTGTGACAATGCAGAGGTCAGAGGAGACCGCTGGGCACCCTCCTTTTTCTGTCCTCAGCATGTTTCCTTGAGACACTGTCTTTCACTGAACATGGAGCTGCCATTGTTTTGTTCAGACTGGTTGGCCAATGTGCCCAGCAATACCCCAGTGTCTGCTTCCCTTGGGACTGGGGTTATATTCATACATGTGTTTACATGGGAAATTGAACTCAGGGCAAATTAGCCTCTCCCAGCCCCTCATGTTTGCATAACTCAAACTCTTACATGCTGGACAATCACCCCAGGCTCGTTATTGCTATCAGTCACTATATTTTATTGAGAATTTGAATTCATGACCATACTGTAATTTGTTCTTATTTACCCATTTGTTCCCCATCATCCACTCTTATTCCTTGGAGCACGCTCTTCTTTCCAAGTAGTGTTATTCTGTTTTGATGACTCATTCTTTTTCTCATCTTCCATCCTCTATATTAAAATGTTGATAGGCTCAGAATGGTGCAGGTCTTTGGAGGAAATGAGAAACGCTGTGAGGTCATTAATGCCCCAGTCAGTTCATGTCAAGGTGACTGTACCCAAAGTACTCCTCCTACACTGTGGCACCAACATTCTGTGTGAGCCTTGGAGGTCATGACAGAGATGTGTCATTCAGTGACGAGCTCTTGACAGCCTCCTGTCTTCAGCTTAGCTGAGTTCTGAGTCTGCCCAGTTTCTACTGCCGTCTCCATGAAAACTTCTCTGATGAGCAATGAATTTGCTCTCCCCTACCTCCTCTGCAATGTTCCCCAAGCTTGGCAAGTGTGGTAAAGATGACTCAGCCAGTGCTAAGTACTGAGCTTTCTCTTCCCATCACCATGATGAGTCTTGGGTCTCTCCAGTATTCACCACTATCTGTAAAAAGAAGCTTCTCAAGATAAAAGTGAGTATAGCATTAATAAATGAGCATATATTAATATCTTTATTATGAATAATTATATACATTGTATGATCGAATTCTGTGAATGTGTCCCTGTTTCCCTCCTCTCTGTTCCCTACCCACTGGGGTCCTTCCTCAGTGCACATACTGGATCTGTCCATAGGTTAGAGGGTTATGAACTGCACCAGGGGTAGCCAGTTTTTTGTTCTTTTTTTTCTTTCCCCCTTGTGTATTGTTACTGGGGGGGTCAGTGTCTCTGGATATTCTCCCCCACCATGGCTCTTACAATCTTTCCACCCCCTCTTCCACTCAGTTCCCTGAGTCACAGTGGGTAAGTTTTGAGTCTGCTTTATTGTTGAGATCTTAAGTATCTCTGGATCTTTGCCCTGGGTTGTGGTGGGTATCATTGGTGTCTGTCTCCATTGACCTTTAATGGGTTATCAGACTTGCTGTGGTGATTGGTCTCCTGTTTGTCTTGTCACTTACTCGGAGATTTCATTTGGACCCTGTGTGAAGGCCAGGGGTGGTTTGTCTCCTACCAAGATGTCAGCCATCATCCAATGTCTTGTTGGTGAAATTGAGTTGTCTCCAGATCTCTCAATGCCTTCTGAAAAATACAAACAGAATTTCCATTGGAGAGTGAGATCAATATAGGTTAAATGAGACAACATTGCTATTTTGGCTAGCTCTTAATGGGTGTAGTCTTTCTGTAGCTTTCTGATAGTGGGAATTTCCCCTAGGAGCCCGAGATCTTGGTCCCCATAGGATTATGCTGTGGATCCCAGTTCCAGTTAAGGGTTCCTTGTCACTAAGTGAATCTCTTAGCCAATCAGTAAGCTGTTAAAAACCCTCCTTGTTTTAGTGCCATTTTTGCACAGATGAGCATTTCTTGACTTGCTGGTCTCTTCCATACAGCTCTGTGTTCATCATTCTTATGACACTGTCTATATTGTATATCAGTGGTCTCTGTTTTCTCCAAGTATCAGTGACCAATTTCCCCTGGCAGCTCATGCAACACCTTCCAGTGCTACACATGCTACCATCTGGGAGCTGGTTACCATCCTGGATCTAGCAGGATCTCTTGGTGTTGTTTGATGACATTTTGTGATTTCTTCAGCAATAGGGTCTTACCTTATGCCTGGGGCAAGTATTCAAGAGATTAGACATAAATCTGTTTCATTTTGGGGACCTCCTGGGTCTCTTTGATCAACAGCTCAGTGTGGGAAGGAACCAATGACTGGGACAGGGAGATACAGGCCTGAGCAATTATTCTTGAGGTTAGGCTTGTTCCTATTCTGTTAATGTCCCCTCGTACCAGGTGGTGCCCTCAGCTTCCTCAGTAGCTTACTGTATAAAACTTTTTATGGTGCGAATTCATTATTAGTTTGAGTCTCCCCTCCCACCCATTCCACCCTTCCACCTCAATTCATTCCATTCCCTTTTACAAATTCTCCGTTCACTGACAGATTTTCTTAATGTTCGGGCTTAACATGGTTAGGAACCACATATGAGGGAAAATATGCAGTGCTTGGCTTTCTGCTCTTGTGTGTGGTCACTAGGAATGATCTGCTCCAAGTCCAACCATTTTTCTTTAAATTTCATTTTGTCATTTTTCCTTTCAGCTGCATAAAATTCCACAGTGTATATGTACCACAACTTCGATATCTATTTGTCCAGTAATGGACATTTGAGTTGATTCCAATTCCTTGCTATTATGAATTGAGCTGCTATAAACAAGGTTGTGCAAACGTTTCTGTACTTTGGCAAGGAAACTTAGGGGTAGATGCCCAGTAGAGGGATAGCTGGGTCTGCCAGTAGCTCTATATCCGTCCTATTCAGGAGCCTCCACACTGCTTTCCATAGTGGTTGTACAAATTTGCATTCCTACCAGCAGTGAATGAGGGTCCCTTTTTCCTCACAACCTCACCAGTGTCTATTGTTAGTGATTTTTTAATGATTGCCATTCTGACTGGAGTTAGATGGAATCTCATTGTTGGTTTGATTTGCATTTCTCTGATGATTAATGGCACATTTTCTGAAATGGGAGTTGGCCATTTGTATTTCTTCCTCTGTGAATTCCCTGTTGGGTTCAGTTCCCCATTTTGTTAGAGGGCTGTTTGATAATTTTTTTATTTATTTTTTGAGTTCTTTGTACTTCTAGATATTAGACCTCTATCTGTATTGTAGTTGGCAAAAATTAACTCCCAGTCTGATGGTGGTCTATTGGCTTTGAGTATGGTATAGCTTGTCTGTACAGAAGCTTTTTAGCATGATAAGATCCCACTGATCAAGTGATTGTTGTACTTCCTGGGCTATTGGAGGTTTTTCCCTATTCCTGTCTCATAGAGAGTTCCCCCAATTTTTTCTTCTAGGGTTTTCAGAGTTTCAAGTCTTATGTTGAGGCTTTAGTCCATTTGGAGTTAATTTTTGTGCATGGTGAGAGGAGGGGTCTAGTTTCATTTTCTTGCAAGTGTTTATCCAATTTGTCCAGCACCATTTGTTAAAGATGCTATCTTTACTCCAGTTAACATTCTTAACATCTTTGTTGAATATGAAGTAACTATAGTTGCTTGAGGTTAAGGCAGGGTCTTCAACTAGTTGAGGTGGATAATACTTTTAATTTGCTGTTGAATTCGGTTTGCAAGGATTTTATTCAGAATTTTTGCATCTAAATTCATCAGGGATATAGGTCTATAGTTTTCTTTTCTGGATTTATCTTTGTCAGGTTTTGGTATTAAAATGATGCAGACTTCATAGAAGGATTTTGGAAGTATTCCCTGTTCTCTGATTCCTCTAAAAAGCTTCAGAAAGAGAGGTTTGAGTTCTGTGATGAAGGTTCAATAGAATTTGGCTAAGAATCCATCAGGACCTGAACTTTTCTTTCTGGGGAGGTTTGTCATTACAAGAAATCAAATCCATTATGATCAATTTAATAAGCTTATTTAGGAGATTTATCTGCTCTGAGTTCAGTTTTGGCAGGTGGTAGGTGTCTAAGAATTCATCCATTTCTTCCAAAGTCCCCAATTTTGTGGAATAGAAATTTTGGAAGTATGTCCTAATGATTCTTCCAATTTCATTGGTGTCTGTTGTGATCTTTCCTTTTTCATTTCTGGTTTTGTTGATTTGGGCCTTCTCTTTTTTCGGTTTGGTTAGATTGGCCAGGGATTTGTCAATCTTATTTATTTTTTCAAGGAACCAGCTCTTTGTTTCATCATTTTAAAAATCATTTTCTTAGTTTCTAATTCATTGATCTCTGCTCTCATCTTAATTATTTCTTTTCATCTTGAGCTCTTAGGTTGGATTGCTCTAATTTTTCCAAGACCTTTAGCTGGTCAGTTAGGTTATTAATTTGGAATCTTTCTGTCTTTGTTATGAAGACTTTCAATGCTATAAATATTCACCTAGGACTCCCTTCATTGTGTCCCATAGGTTCTGGTATGATGTATTTACATTATCATTTAGTTCAAGAAAATTTCCAATTTCCAAGTTAATATCTTGAATGACCCATTTGTTGTTTAATAGTGTATTGTTCAGTCTCCAAGAGTTGGTGTGATTTCTACTTTTTCTCCCATTGATTAATTCCAGCTTCAGTGCATTGTGGTCCGATATGATTCAGGGTGCTACCTTAATCTTTTTGAATTTGTTGTGGCATGTTTTATATCCTAATATGTGGTCTATTTTGGAGAAGGTTCTGTGAGCTCCTGAGAAGAATGTATATTCTGTAGAGTTGGGATGGAATATTCTGTAAATGTCTGTTAGGTCCAGTTCATCTATGGTATTATTGAGTTCTATTATTTCCCTGTTGATCTTCTGTTTGGATGATCTGTCTAAAGATGATAGAGGTGTATCAAAGTCTCCAACAATGATGGACTTAGGGTTCATTTTTGCTTTATTTTCCATGCTTTTGCTTTATGACCTGTGGTGCACCTGTATTTGGTGCATAAATGTTTATGATGGGGATATTCTCTTGTTGGATTGTTCCTGTGATGAGTAAGAAGTGTCCTTGATTGTCTATCGAATTGATTTCAGTTTGAAGTCTATTTTGTCAGATATCAGTGTAGCAGCCCCTGCTTGTTTTTTTTTTTAATTTTTGTTTGTTTCCATTAGCATGAAAGATCATCTTCCATCCTTTCACCCTGAGGAGGTCCCTGTCTTTCGAGGTGAGGTGGGTTTCTTGGAGGCAGCAAATGGAAGGATCCATTTTCCTGATCCATCCTGCTAGCCTGTGTCTTTTTATGGGAGAGCTAAGACCATTAATATTCAGAGTTATAACAGTGAGGCTTGAGTAAATCCTGCCATAGTGTAGGGTTTATGGGATTTTATGCTTCTTGCTATTGTCTCCTCGAGGCTTGATTATTGTGTTCAACTTCTGGATGGCTCTTGGGATTGGTTACTTAGCTCTTCTGTGTGGAATATTTCATGGAGAATTCTCTGTAGGTTTGGATTAGTGTCCATATAATTGTAGAGCTGGCTTTTATTTTGAAATATTTTCCTTTCTCTGTCTATTATAAGGGATACTTTTGCAGGTACAATAGTTTGGGTTGAAAGCCAAAGTGATTTAGGTTTTGAAGTATGCCACTCCAAGCTCTTCTCACTTTCATGGTTTCTTTGGAGAAGTCTGCCATAACTCTGATGGATATGCCTTTATATGTGATTCGTAGTTTTGCTCTTGATGCTTTTATTTTACTTTTTAATATATATTTATTGTCCATAATGAGTTACATTATTTAGTGGGCAAACAATGAGTTGTTATCCCCAATTCCCCAATGCCACTCCTCCCTATCCCCAATCAGCTGGATATCCTCCTCCATGGGTCGTCTGAATCAGTCCTTGTGGTAGGGGACCATGGATAGCCTAGTACTCAGCCTGGTTCTCCTGGCCCAAGTGTGTTCTTGCTGAGGTGTGCCGTGCCTCTGGGTAGTCTCCCCCACCATGGCTCTCACAATCTTTCCACCCCCTCTTCCGCTCAGTTCCCTGAGTCGTGGTGGGTGAGTATTAAGGCTGCTTTAATGTTGTGAGCTTAGTGGTCTTTGTGTTGAAAATTGTTGGTTTCTGTCACCCTGGCTTATCCTGTGTTGATTGAATGGCTGTGGCTGTGGGTCCCTTGTTCGTCCCATCATTCTCTGCAGGGTTCCATATGGAGCCTCCACGATATGACTGTGGTGGCTCATCTCTTGCCAGGATCTCAGCTTTCTGCCTCCGATCGGTTGGTAGGGTTATATGGGCCACAGCTCTCTCGCTGCATCCTGAAAAGTACAAACACAATCTCCATTGGAGAGTGAGATCAGTATAGGTTAAAAAATATACACCATTCTGGATTACCTAGATTCTATTTTTAGTAGCCTCCCCGTCAGTCGCTCACATGGTGGATCTTTTCTTTGGAGCCCAAGAATACGGGATCCAGTGCATATCACCCTGAATCCCCAGTGTCTTCGGGATCTGTTGTGATCTCACCCTTGTCCTTTCTGATTTTGTTGATTTGGGCTTTCTCAGTTCTTCGTTTGATTAGATTGGCCAGGGGTTTGTCAATCTTATTAACTTTTTCAAAGAACCAACTCTTTGATTTATCTATTTTTTAATCATTTTCTTTATTTCCAATTCATTAATCTCAGCTCTGATTTTAATTATTCCCTTTCGTCTTGAGCTCCTTGGGTTAGCTTTTTCCATCTGTTCCAATGATCTTAGGTGGGTGGTTAGATGATTGATTTGAGACCTCTCTGTCTTTGATATGAAGGCATTTAGCGCAAAGAATTTCCCCCTTAGGACTGCCTTCATTGTGTCCCACAAGTTCTGATAAGATGTGTTATCATCATCATTTACTAATAGGAAATTTTTAATTTCATGTTTTATTTCTTGGATGACCCAATCATTTTTTAGGAGTGAATTGTTCAGGTGCCAGTACTTTGTGAATTTTCTGGATCCTGTTCCATTGTTAATTTCTACCTTTAATGCATTATGGTCTGATATGATGCAAGGAACTACGTCAATCTTCCTGAATTTGTTTAGGGATGATTTATGACCTAGGATATGATCAATTTTAGAAAAAATCCCATGTGCTGCTGAGAAGAATGTATATTCTGTGTCTTTGGGGTGGAACGTTCTGTAAATATCTGTTATCCCCAGCTGGTCAATGATGTTATTGAGCTCTGTTATGTCCCTGCTGATCTTCTGTTTGCTTGACATGTCTAGAGATAATAGAGGTGTATTAAAATCTCCTACTATGATGGAGTTAGAGTCAATTTCTGCTTTATTTTTGAGTAGGATTTCCTTTATGAACTGTGTTGCACCCAAATTTGTTGCATATATGTTAATGATGGTGATATCTTCCTGTTGGATCATTCCTTTGATGAGTAAGAAGTGACCATCATTATCCTTTTTAATTGATTTTGGTGTAAAGTCTATTTTGTCAGAGATTAATGTAGCCACACCCTCTTGCTTTTTTACTTCCACATGCATGATAAAATATTTTCCATCCTTTTACTCTAAGAAGATTGCTGTCTTTAGAGGTAAGGTGCATTTCCTGAAGGCAGCAGATGGAAGGGTCCATTTTTCTGATCCACCCTGCAAGTCTGTGTCTTTTATAGGGAAGTTAAGTCCATTTATATTCAGAGATATAACTGTGAGGTTTGCTCTAAGCCCTGCCATGTTGAAGGGTAATGGAGGTTGGTGTCTGTGCTGCTGTTAATAGCACACTGACTGTGATTGTCATGCCTGATCTCTGGTTTCTTCTGAGGTAGATTTCTTGTTTCTTCTGTGTGGAATATGTCCTGTAGAATCTTCTGTAATTTTGGCTTTGTGTTCAAATAGTCATAGAGTTTGTTTACTTCATGGAACACTTTCAATTTTCCATCTATTATGAAGGATAACTTTGCTGGGTACAGTAGTCTAGGTTGAAAGCCATACTTCTTTAGGCCCTGAAAAGCATTATTCCAAGCCCTTCTAGCTTTCATGGTTTCTAATGAGAAATCTGAGGTAAGATTTTCCTTTATAAGTTATGGTTTGCTTTTCCCTTGTAGCTTTGAGTATTTTCTCTTTGCTTTCTATGTTAGGCATCTTAATTAATATGTCTTGGAGAATTCCTCTCCATGTCCTATCTGTTTGGAGTCCTTTGGGCCCCTTGAATGTTGAGTGGGCTTTTTCTTGTTAGGGGAAGTTTTCTTGAATAATTCTGTTGAAAATCTTTCCTATGCCCTTAGCTTGGGATTTTTCTCCCTCTGGGATCCCCATGATTCTAATATTGGGCCTCTTTATGATATCCCATAGATCCCTTAAATTTTGCTCACTTGATTTCTTGAATTTATTGAAACTTATGACATCCTTATTAATTCCTTCTGTCTTGTCCTCAACGTCTGAGAGTCTGTCCTCCAGATTGTCAACTCTGGGACTGATTGATTAAAGGGAGGTTTTTAACAAATCTGTTTCATTTTTGTTTTCTGCTATAATTTTGTTTATAGTCTCCAATTCTTTGGTGAGATCCAATTTCCAGTCTATTTTTGTTTTTGCTAGGGATTCCTGAAAATCATTTTTAAATAGTCTTAAGTCCTCATCAAATTTAATCAATTGATTGTCTAGCTCCTCCTGTAGTTGGTTCACCTTCAATTCACTTAATGTGTTTCTGAATTCATTCATATTTCTCTCCATTAAATTCAGTCTGGAGTCTATGCTGTGTTGGTGAGCTTCATCTCATTCACGTCTTTCTTCATAGTTTCCATATCAGCCATTAACTGCTTCATGTTTGCATTGCAGTTGTGGTCAGGAGTCATATTATTCTCTCTTTGGGGTTGTATATCTGTTGTCTCCACATCCTTGCCACTTTCCTGTCCCATAATGGGACTAAGGGCCCTGAGTTTGGGAGTTCCGTGGGTGACTTCTGTGGGTTTTTTCCATTGGTTTCTGCCTGTGTCCAGGTAGGGGAGTGGGACTCAGGCATCCTGGGGAGGAGTGCTGTTCAGCCTGCTTTCCTGTGTCCTCCATTCAGTAGCACATGGTCCCTGGTGCCCACAGAAGTCACCTGTGCCCTCCTGGCAGTGGCTCGTGGTCCCTGCCTGAACTGGCCTCTGCCCTCCCAGAAGTGGCAGCGGTTCCCAGGTATCTGCCAGAGGCCTGGCCCCGCCCACAGCTTTGGTCCCGATTGGGCTTCCCCCTAGAAGTGGGCGTCTGCCTGGGAGGGGAGGTTGCTGAGAGAAGTGCGCCAAAGGATCAGGCACTGGAGGGAAGGGGTTCTGGGAGGGAGAGGTGCTCAGCAGGCAATGGCTTGGAAGCACCTGCGAGGAGACAGTGGAGATGGCTGGAGCTTGGGGTGGGGGAGGGGCAGCTCCCCATTCCTCTGTGGAGCAGAAAGCCGCTGCCCTGTCTGGGCTGGTGCAGGTCTGGGGAGAGGGTGGGCTTGGGTTCAGGGCTGGCTAGGGTTCAGGGTTTGGATCCCAGCTGGAAAATCAAACCTTTATGGAGACAGTCCTGGTGAGGCTGCTACTCGTCCACCATCATGCTCTGCCCCCATCCTCTCTTGATGCTTTTAGAACCCTTTCCTTGCTTTCAATGTTTAGAGTTTTTACTACAATATGTCTTGAGAAGCTTCTTCTTTGGTCCTTCCTGTTTGGTGTTCTGGTGCTTCTTGTATCTGGATGGGATTCTCTCTTGTTAGATTGGTGAAATTTTTCTCAGTAATTTTGTTAAATATGTTTTCTGTGCCTTTGCCTTGGATTTCTTCCCCCTCTGGTATCCCCATGATCCGGAGGTTTGGTTGTTTAAGGGTGTCCCATAATTCCCTCATTTTTGTTCTCAATCGTTTTTGAACTAATCCAAGTTTCTGTTATCCCAATCTCTTTTTCCTGCTTTGTCTTCCATGTCTGAGGTTCTATCTTCCAGGTTATTACTCTGATAATGAGGGATTCTAGAGATGTTTTAAATAACTCCATTTGATTTTGGTTTTCCAATAGAGCTTTTTGCTTGGTCTCCATCTCTTTGTTGAGTTTCCTTTTCATTTCAAAGGTTGTCTTACTTAATGCTCCCTTGTACACATTCTTGTATTTGATTAGGACTTCCTTAAGTGTAGCCAGCTGATTCTTGAGCTCCTGTGATTGCTGGTTTACCTTTAGTTCATTTACTGTTCTACCAAAGTCCATCTGTTTTTCTTCCATTGTATTAAGCCTGGTGGCAAAGCAAGCTGATTCTACACATTTTCACTTACATTATCAATTTTTGCTTTCAATTCCATTAATAATCTGGATATATACCGCATGCAGAGATGTCCTGAACATGTGGTCATCTCCTCCTGGGCTTGCATCTGTGCTCTTTCTTTGATATTTTCATTGTTGACTTCTACAGTGGGGTTAGGCAAACTTGGTGTGGGGCTCTCTGCCTGTGTGTTTTTCTTGAGTTGTGATCTGCCCATGCTCAGGTGAGAGATTGCTTTTACCCAGGCCCTCAGCAGAAGCAGGGACCTTGTACAAGATTGTGGCAAGGACTGGTGAGGTTTTGACTCGTGCTCAGTTCCTCTGGTGTCAGGAAGTGTGAGGGGGTGTTCAAATCTTCAGCAGTAGTAGCAGGCTGGGGACTGGACTGGCCTGAAATGTGGGTTCAGTGGGCATGCCTCCCTCACCTGGCCTTGTCTAGGGCCTGGGTCCTATGTATACATTTAGAAGGTAATTTGATGGGCTTAGCATATCCGTTTAGCCACAGAACAGTAGTAGCTTCCCTCTAGGGTCTGCGTCTTCCTAATCGATAGGATTTGTCTTGGTTTTCAGTAGCAAGCATGAATTCTCTCCCCTGAGTGGGCCTCAAATCCAATCATAGGGCACTTGGTTACCCCTATAACTTATATGCCACTATTGCACTCATGGGCTTATGATTCATTGTGGAGCTTGCAGGCTCAACTTCTTGTTAAGACTATTGATGAATTTTCTCTCCTAGGAGCAGATATAACTTTCCCAAACTATGTGAACTGCCTAGCAGTGGGGTTGCTTCCAGCTCAGCTCTAGCTTGATTTTTAAAAGTCCTTTGCCCACACTGGGTGGGATCTTCAGTAGTAGGGTATTACCATTTCGTTCAGAGTGGGTAGCCAAGGGCATTGGAAATATCCTGTATTGTTTTAGAGGCTTCATGGGCCTCTCTGATCAACACACTGGAGGAGAGACCTAACCCTGGTACTGGAGTTTACTTGGATTCAGGATAAGGCTTTCTACCCTTGACTGGTACTTCTGGTCCAACTCTCTGCCTCTTTTTTAAATTACATTTTAATTAACTAACAAAGTTGATTTATATGCAACTTATACACGTCTTTAGTTTTATGCAGCCGTTCCCCTACCCTCCCTCTTGTCTCCTCCTTCTCCTTCCCTGTCCTTATTTTCCTTTCTTCATCTCTAAGCTTTCTAAAGACAGTATTCACATTTGAGTCTCTTTTTTTGTTCTTAACAGGTCTTGTCAAACTCTTTAATAAATAATAATAATACCTTTATCTTTGTTTCAGGTATAGTTCTATGATTTTTGCAAATGTTAAATTATTCAATATGCCAATAAACTTTAGAAATTACTACTACTGTAATGTCTAGTCTACACAGAAGGAATTAGGCCCAATTATCTTGATAAAGGTCACAGAGCAAGCATATGATAGAACAAGATTGAAGCCCAGCACTCTAGCCCCAGGGTCTCATCTCTTAACCAGAGTTATATACAGTCTTTGTTAAATGAGCAGAAACAGCAACAAAGAAGAATGTGGTGTGGGCTGTGATGTGGAAGAGCCTTTTAGACAGAATGCTATTGAAATAAGCCAGTAACATAAGGACAAGTACTATATGATTCGATTTTTGAAGTGCAATTCCTAGAGATAAATGGGAGAAGGGTGGTGCCAGGGGCTAAGATGAAGTAGTATTGAGGGTGGTAGTTTGAATACAGAAGGATATTCCCCATAGCCTGAGGTGGTTTGATTAAGATTGCAGCCTGAGTCTCTGGCAGGCTCCTTGCTATAGGAGGTGTCACTGGGGGGGGGGTGCTAGATCTTGTGGTTGAGCCATAAAGTGTGTTCAGAGTAAGTTAGAGCTCTGACTGTTTAGCTTTGCTGGATGTTTTGATGGTGTATGTCTACTCTTATCTATGTAAATGAGCTTTTTTATCCTGATGGAACTTCTCCTGGATTCTATAAGCCTGTAATAAACACTTTCCTCCAGTAAGCTGTTCTGGTCAGGTGTCGAGCAATGAGAAAGGAACTGAAGCAGGGGCCTACTGTTTATTGAGTATGGAATTTCAATTTAGGAAGGTAAAAATACTCTGATAGAGTATGGTAGTAATGGCTACACAGTACTGTGCATGTCCATGTGAAAATGGTCATGATGCTTATGCCCTGGCTGGGGGAGTCCCCATAAATGCAAAAACATAGAATAAAAAGTGCTTAAGATGTTATAGTCAAAAAATTAGATACACAGAACAATGAAAGTATCTAATAGAAAAATATCAAGTCACACATAAAGACAGGCCAATCAGAGAAATAGCTGATTTTTTCAATAGAAGCTAAAAGCCAGAAGGGCTTGGAATGATGCATTTCAAGTATTGGAAAACTACAGCTGCAAACATAAACTACTATACCTACAAAATTACCTCTCATACTAGGAGGAGAAAGAAAAATTTTAATGATAAAAGCAGACAAAGAAATTTATGAGCACTAAACCACATCAATAGAAAATGGAATAGTTTGCATCAAATACAAGGAACATTCAAGAAACTACAAGAGAGAAAAAATGATGGCCAATGCTAAAACAGTTATCAGTCAAATGAATACTAAGAAAACACCAAATATCACAAACAAAATCATCAACATGACAGTGATTAACTCACACTTGTGAATAAAGACTTCTGATATTATTGATCTCAATTCCCTAATCAAAAACACATACTAGCAGAATGGATTAGGAAACAAGATATATCTTTTTACTATATTCAAAAAGCTTACCTCACTTTCAAAACAGCTACTACCTGAGGATAAAAGGATGGCGAAATATATTCAAAGCAAATGGAAGTAGGAAAGAAGCATATGCTGTTATTCTAATGTCTGACAGAATAGACTTCAAACTAAAATTAATAAAAATATATAAAGAAGGCTACTTCATAGTGATTAAGAGTACAATACACTAAGATAACATTGCAATATGCACACTAAACATAGGTCCACCTAATTAAAAAAAAAACACTAAAGTCAGAGATAAATTCCAACATAGTAATATGAGTGAATATCAGATTATCTTGAAAAAAATTATAGATGAACATTGTAGTTAAAAGACAACTAATGAAATTGATTTTATCCAAACACTATAGAATATGCATTCTTCTCAGCAGTTCTAAAATAGATTGCATAATTGGATGCAAAGCAAGTCTCACCAATTTAGGAAAACTGAAATAACTTCTTGTACTATGTATAACTACAATGCAATAAAGCTAGAAATTAATAAAAAGGGGAACTACAGAAAATAGACAAACTCCTGGAGATGAAACACAATTGAACAATGGACTTTTCATTGAAGAAATCAAGAAGAAAAATGAAAGTTCCTAGAATTTAAAGAAAATGAAAACACAACATACCAAAGCTTATATGACACAATGGCGGCAGTCTTTTTTAATTAATATCTTTATTTTGAATATGAGCAAATCTTGTGAAGATTTCCCTGTTTTCCTCCTCTCTGTCCCCTACCCACTGGGGTCCTTCCTCAGAGTGCATATTGGATCTGTCCATAGGTTAGGGGGTATGAACTGCACCAGAGGTAGGATGGCAGTCTTAAGATGGAAGTTTAGTACTCTAAGTGCCTAAATTACAAAACCAAAACACTGCTGAAGGTAGTACCTGGTTTCAAGTTATACTACAAAGCCATAGAAGAAAAACACCTTGACACTGGTACAAAAATAGACATGTAGTTCGATGGAATAGAATACAAGGTCCAGGTATAAATCCATGTTACTAAAGACACTTGATTTTTGACAAAGAGGCCAAAAATACATATACTGGAAAAAGGATAGAAATTTTAACAAATGGTGTTGGGAAACTGGATATCTGAGAATGAAACTGGAACCTTATCTCTCATCTCCAAATCCAAATGCTCCAGGGACTTCGATGTATGGCCTGACATTTTCAAACAGCTACAGGGAAAAGTAGAAAGATAAAGACAGAAAGAAGGCATAAGCAAAGGGAAGGTTTTTTTGAATAGGGCCTTTACACTGTAAATAAGGTGAACTCATCAACAGATGGGAACTCATGAAACTAAACGGCTATTGTACAGCTAAAGAAACTGCCGAGTTAAAAGGCAATTTATAAAATGAGAGAAAATCTTCACCAGCTATATATCTGACAGAGAATTACTATCTGGAAAATACAAAGAACTCAAAAACCAAACAATATAAAGCAAACAACCCAGCCAAACAAAATGGACTATAGGACTGAACAGAGAGTTCTCAAAAGAAGAAAGACAAATGGCAAAAAAGTAATTGTTTAAAAACATTCAACCTCTTCAGGCAGCAGGGAAATGCAAATTAAAACTACATTTAGATTCCACCTCTCTACCTTCAGAGTGGCTGTCATCAAAAATCAAATGACAACAAATGCTCACAAGAGTGTGTGTGGAAAGAGGAACCCTTACTCCCTGTTGATGGGATTGTTATGTGGAGATTATCATAGAAATAAGTGTGAGTTTTCTCAGAAAGATAAAGCTAGACCTACCATTTGACTTAGCTATGACACTCCAGGGCATATACCCTGATGACTCTACACTCTCTTTCAGAGATACTTGCTAATCCATGTTTATTGCTCCTCTATTCACACTAGATAGGAAATGGAATCAGCCTATATTCCCAACAACTAATGAATAGATAGTGAAGATGGAGTTTTATTCAGCTGTAAATAAATATGAAATTATGAAATTTATAGGAAAATGTATGTACCTGGAAATTATCATACTGAGATAATTCAGGTTCAGAAAGACAAATGCCACCTCTTCCCTCACATATCCATGTGTAACCTAACTTCAAATTTTTAGGCTTTTATGTAAGTTGAAGCAAAAATCAGTAGAGTCAAGGCAAGGGAGCTAGAAAGAAGGCATGGAACAGGACTGGGACCTAAGGGGGCATAGTAGACTTGTAAGGACACAATAGACTTGTAAGGGCATAGTAGAGTTGTAAGGTGAGGGTCTGAATAGTGGAGATGAAAAAGTTAAAGTGCAGACAGGAGAGAGGAATAGAGGACAGGAGGGAGTGGGGGAAGCCGAACCAAAACTAAATATGATATGAAAAAGAAAATAGAAGCCCACTTCTTTAGTAACTAGTTAAAATGTAATTAAGAGCAAAAAAGAGAGTTGTAGTTAGGTCCCGTGCCATAGTAACACGATTCTGCTACAGGGATAACCCACTGCTATGTTAAGGATCTGAGACCCATTTTTAGAGGGAATTTATCCCTGGTGCTGAAAACCAACCAAGTCCAAAGCCTACGGCTGGGAAGATCATGGAATCTAACAGGAAGCTACTACTGTTGGTTGACCTAACTGCCCTCTAGTATTTATACTACGTGTGTGCTTACAGAGTAGTTCTGGTGTCATCTATGCCTGCCCCCTTTCCATATCCAGTCTACCTCCAGAACGTCTTCACAGAGGCACTCCTTGGCAGTGGGTCTAAAGTAGATATTTGCTTCTTTATTGCTCTTCATCAACTTCATTGTCTCCGTAGCAGCCTTCCCACCTCCCCTCTTCTACTCTTAACTTCTTTTTCTTCTTCCTCCCTTCCTTCCTTCATCCCTTCCTTCTGGCCTATCTCCCACAAGAGAACAGAAGCCTTGTAAAAATAAAGATGTTGCCCACTTTAAACATTCCTACACTATCAAATAGTGGTTAGTATTTATTAAGTACTGTTGTAGTCAGCCACACGTTGCTGGGATGAACCTCCAAACAAAGCACAGTTTATGGGAGTGAAGTATTTGTTGAAGTTACAGATCCAAGGAAAGTTCCATAATGGTGAAAATTTTGGCTGGCCCCCTTTCACAGGTCCAAGCAGAGAGAGAACCCACTACCAAAGATAAGCACATTCACAGCAAACTGTAGGAACTCCAGTTTGAGCTTAGACTGTCCTAGCTGGAATATTAGACCCAATCCCAGAAACACCTGAGGGCTGGGCCCTAGGATCCAGCCAAGCAACACCCCTTCCATCTACTGGGAGACATCTGTTCAAGCTCCCACAAGCACCTAATGTATTGTGACAAACATACACATACATGCACACACACACACACACACACACACACACAGGTGTGAACCAAGTAATGTATTGTGACACACACATACACACACATGTGCACCAAGTTTCTATGTCATAAAACTTCTGAACCTTATAGGTACTGATGTATGTGCAGTGATTCAATATATGAAAACTGTTGAGTTATAAACTTAGGAGAATTTCATGATTCATAAGTTTTTTTTGTCAATAGAACTAAAACAGAAAAAAAAAGCCCTCTGCCCCAGCTCCAAGGAAAACAGAGACTAGAGTACTTGGGTTAGGGTCTCCTGCCCATTTTTCCTAACTCAGTGTTTTTCATCATTGAGGAATCCATAGTCTCTCCCTTTCCAGACAGTGTGCTTAGCTCATCACCTTTTCAGTTTCCCCCTTTTGCTGACACCTGGCACCTCCAGTTGAGACACAAACATTGAGCCTGTAAGAAGATCCAGAAGCAGATGTAGAAACAATCACATATAACAATAGCTCTAATTCTAATAAACAACACTTTTCTAATCATAATTTTTTAACAAGTTGCTAAAAAAGTTCAGTTTTGATCACATTTTTGCCATAAATAACAATGACACAGTTGTGAGCAGTTGCACTTGCTGTCACCACATGACAAAACAACCCTGCTCAAAGGCAAAGTCATTTACTGCATAAAGTGTTCATTGGTTTATTTGCTTATTCTAAAGACATAGTAAGTAACCAAGGGTCGTCCCAAATTCTATGTAGCTGGCATTAAACTCATGATAAACCCTTTTTTTGTCTTCTGAGTGCCTAGATGTGTACCACCATGCCCAACCTTAGTCAACATTCTTTTGTTTTGTTTTGGTGTGTGTGTGTGTGTGTGTGTGTGTGTGTGTGTGTGTGTGTGTGTGTGTGTATGCACCCATGTGCATTCATGAGGAGGATATAAGAGAATGTAGATCTTTCTTATATCACCCATCCATATTTCTTCCTTGAGATGGGTCTCTCTTCTTCAGCCCGGAGCTGCTGCCATCAGTGAGGCCAGTGATTCTCCAGTCTCTGCCTCCCACGGACTGGTTTACAGACATGTGTGACCACAACAAGCATTTTTACATGGGTTCTGGGGGATTGAACTTGGTGGTCTTTAGGCCAAGAAGCCCTCAAGTGTAAGCAGGAAGTGCTCTTCACATCTTCCAGCCCTAGATAATGTTCTTGGTTGTAGCTTCCTCTGTGTGAGAGGTGCAGAAGCACAGGGAGCCAGGCTATCCTCATACAGAGGCACCCTTCCATGGTCTGCAGGCAAGTAGATGGAAGGGCATCTAGGGTACAGGGAACAAGAGGGTAGAGAAACCAGAAATAACTAAGCTATCCAGGAGAGACAACCCAACCCAAAGCTCCTGTATTATGCTCCCGGTACATGGCCTGCTTCTCTTTTAAGTCATGTGAATAAGCAATTCCTTGCTAAGTGAATTCATTAATGTCCATTATATATTATATAACATACACAGCTATTTAAGAAACAAAGGTTAATAAGTGTGAAACTCCTAGCCTTGTGCATGGTTAATAAGCACATAATCAATGAACTTTACTATTTCTTGAAAGACTTTGTAAAGATTTACTTATTTTTTTAATGTTGAGAGAAATTGGCAGTGTAACCCTCTGGACCTGGAGTTTCATTCCTGTGATAAGAAATTCAAGCTCTTTAATAGAGAGAGAGGACTACAGTTCTTTTCTATTTCCTTTTGTACTAGTGTTGGTAACTGCATTTTCTAAAGAATTTAAGTTGTTGAATTTATTGACACTAAATTGTGCCTTACACAACATAATAAGTAACTACATATTATTTTATATATGAGTAGATACATATAACTCTGGTTATTCCATTTTTATTTCTGATGTTAAAAACTCCTTCTAGAAGTTTCTCAATTTTGTTAATTTTTTAAATATAACCAACTTTAGATTTTGTTAATGTTCTGTTTGTCAGGGTTTTTTCAACTATTTTTAATTATTTTATGTTCACCTTACTCTTTTTTTCTATCTTTTTGAGGTATAATCTTGAGCTATTAATATTAAACCTTCCTTCATTTCTAACAGAGGCTTTTTGGTATCATAACTTTCCTGTGAGCAGTTATTTAATTGTGCAACATACTGTGTTTTCCTTATACACACCACACTTTTTTTCCTTGCCACTTAGTTATATTTTCTAACATTCTCTGTGATTTTATCTCTGATCATGGATTATTTGGAGAAACATTGCTTATTTTTCAAATACTCAAGGTTTCTAGACACCTTATTATTTATTCATAACTTAATTCCATTGTAAACAGAGAACATGATCTGTGTAATTTCAATCCTTTTAAATTACTAAGGCTTGATTGATGGGCCAACATATGGTCTGTCTTGGGGAGCACATCCCACACGCTTGGAAAGAATCTTATCCACAGTTACTGGACATACTAGTTGGTGAATATTAACTGAAAACAGGATGTTGTGTAGTTCAGATATTTTATATCTTTAGTAATGTTTTTGTGAACTATTTCTAACTGTAACTGAGAAGAATGATTAAAATTGTGTTGGAGGGCTGGAGAGATGGTCCAGTGGCTAAAGGTGCTTGCTTTCAAAGCACCTCCATAAAGCCAGATGCCAAAAGTGGAGCATATATGTCTGGAGTTTGCAAGAGGACCTGGTATGCCTATAGTCAATTGCCTCCTCTTCTGTCTCTCTCTGTCTGTCTCTCTCTAAAATAAATGTTTAATAAAATAAAATAATATTGTGGTTGAAAACTCATTTTCTATGACTTTTAATTTTATCAATATTGTCGTTACATCTTTTGTTACTCTACTGTTTAGTGCAGACCTTTCATGCCTGTTATATTTTGTGTTATGAATGAATAAGCCCTTTTATTGCTGTGGAACATACCCTTTGGATCTCCAGTGTCACTCCTTGTACTGAGAACTTCTCCACCCGGATTTACTGTGACAATTGAAGCCTTCCCGAGCCTGCTCTGTGTGTGCCAACCCTGTTTGCATCCATTTCCTTTCCTGTCGCCTCCATCTTCATAATTAAAACAATTTTCTGGAAGTCAGAATTGAAATGTGGTTTCTAGTCATTACGATCATCCTGCCTTTAATTTGGAGCATTTATCATCTACCTACACTTAAAACACAGATTCGATTCAAGTCTATTACTTTATTGTTGTTCTTCCAGCTCATATTTCTATCATTTCTGTGTTTTTTCCTGACATTTTCTAAGGGAGCCAAATGCAAGGCCTCACGTTATGCTACGCATGTGCCCTCACTAAGCATCCTCAGCTCCTGCTGACTTGTTCTTAAAGTGACACCTTTTTTTTCATTTTTTGGTAGTTTCTAGGAATTATAATTTATTACTTTAATTTTTCATGACATTCTTAGAATTCACATCAGAGCAAATCAAATAAAAGGTAAGAGCCTTGCAATTCTATGAATCTATTCATAACCCCTTGCTTTGCCTGCAATATGCATTATATAGACCTCAGTTATAGAGCCAAACATACAGCACTATACATTTTGCTGAGTAATATGTTCTTTTAAATTTTAGATAAAAATCAAACCTATATTTATCCATACATTTACCATTTTCTGTGCTCTTCATTACTCCCTGAAAATCCATATTTTCATCAGCTATTGTATTTCAGCCTGAAGAACTTTACATAGAATTTCTTGTCATATAGAATGCTTGTCATAATTCTCTTTATTTTGTCTTTCATTTAGAAGCATATTTTTAGTACAGAATTCCAGCTGGCAGGTTTCAAGAGGCCAGTGCTCAGCCTTTAGGCATCCATTCTTTCTAATGACAAGTGTGTATTTACCTTGTCATTGACCCCCACGTGTCATTTTCCTTTTGCTCGTATCAAGGCTCTCTCAACCTATGGTTTTCAATAATCTGGCTTTCTAGATGTAATTTTCTTAGGCTTGATCCTTCCTAGGTTTTTCAGGGAGGAGTGAGTCTGTAAACTTATGTGTTATCAAATTTGAAAGTTATTTTATTCTTGGTTTATTCAAGTAACTTTTTTGCCACACTCACTTTCTCCTCTCCTTCTGAGACACCAACTTAATGTATGTTAGAATTTGTTACTGTGCCGTAGGTATCGCAGGCATTTTTGTTTATTTTTAAAAATACTTGTTTCCCTGGTCTGTAGCATATCTATGTTATATTTTAAGTGTGCTATTTTTGTCTTTTGTCATTACCAATATATTACTAAACTTACTGAAGTATTTCATCATACAACTTTATATTTTTATTTCTAGAAGTTCCATTTTTTTGCTTTTCCTATTCCTGTTTATCTGTGATACTCTCTCTTGTTCATTTGTTACAGGCTTATTTTATAACCCTGAACATAGTCCAGTAGATACTTTCAAATACTTCCCTGTTCAGTTCAGCCTCAGGGCCTGTCTCCATGGATTGCCTTCTCCCTTGAATTCAGGTTGTCACACTTTCCAATTTTGTCCTGTCTACCCAGTTTAAATTGTCTTCTAAATACTGCATATGGTAATCGCTCTGGATCAATCCCATACCTGGCTGCAGGAAGTTTTATTTATTTTATGTTAGCAATCATTAACTTAATTGGAGACATATTCAAAACTCAATGTACTTTTTGGTAGGAAGCAGGTCAAATCTCAGCTGATTTCTTCATATAGTAACTAAGGTTTTTGGCCTATGAGAGTGCATAGATGTTTCTGTGGTTCTGTCTGGTTTGATTGTTTTTAATTGTTCAGTTTTATTTTGCTTTTTCTTTGCCAGAGATCAAGCCTGGGTTCGCAGCTGTGCAGGCAGGTGCTCTACCGCTGAGCAACTAGGATCATGAATGCATATCTCAGAGGCCAGCTTGAAATACGCAGAGTAAATTATGTTTTTACTCCGATTGTGGGGATCCTCTTTCTGAGTCCCTTCTTCCTCACATTCCAGCTTCTGGAATTCCCCAGCTCTATTTCTTTAAGACAGTGTGAGTCTATCCAGGTCTTTATCATCTTACCTGGAATGCACTGGAGTCTTTAAATAAAAACAAAGCACAAAGCCATAACTGTTATCATGGGTTGAGGGACAAAGCAGAAAGGAAATCAACAAACCTATAACGAATTAGCACCACGGGAGAGGTCAAGCACATGCAGTCTCTCATCTGAAAGCCTTCTTCCACTTTGTGCCCATCAGAAGCTGATCTTCCCTCCAGGTCCTCTCAGGCTTCCTGCCTTTTCCAGTGTCTCATGTCCACACAGCATTAAGCAGGTTTTGTCCTGGGTTTTGTGAAATGAACACCCTGCATTATCCAAGTTGATTTCAAGCTCTCAGAAATGCAGAACTGGGTGGGGAGATGACTCAATGGGTAAAGTGAGGACCCCAGTTTGCATCTCCAGAACCCACATAAAATGCCAGAAATGGCCACTTGGAAATGTAATCCTAGGACGGGAGAGGCAGAGCAATGGATGTACAAGCACCTACACACATACACACACACACACACACACACACACACACACACACAACATGCATGCACACATAAGTAAACATAAACTAAAGACATTAACAAACATGTTTTATGAATCTTGATGTAATAACGAGGTCTATGACAGAATAGGCCCACAGATACCTGAGAAGAATGGACTCTCCCACTCCGCTTGCCCTCCAGTGTCTCTAGTACTTTAACAACAAGGCCAAAACCCCTCATCCTCCCCAGGCTCCCACAGTATTTGCCCGAATGCTCTCTCAGGAGGTTCTTCCACTCCTGCTATCAAGTTGGCTGATCAATTTAAAGGACCAGGTCTTGTCCAAATTACCCATGTTAAAGGGACAGAACAAATACTGCGCTGAGCAGAGGGACTAGCTAAAGAGCCAAAGAAATACACCAGCCTGGCAAATATGTCCTTGTAGAACGACTCCAGCAACCGGGAGGCAGAGAAACCAAAGAAACGCATTTTCTGTAGCCACAGGCATTCCTTTTCATTCTTACCTGTTGGTACTGGGGCACAAAAATACTGTTCACTTTCTAAAATGTTTGATGCATGACATTGTGGGCCTAATGAATGTTAATCTACAGCTGCTCACACCCAAAGGCTTCTTAGCCTAAATTGCAAAATGCAAAATTATAATAAATGGAGGCTCCCTGCCTCTAGAAAGTTCCCAGAAGGCAAGTTAAAACAGTACAAAACCCCCAAAGCAACCTAAAGAAAGGGAAGTCAAGGTGTCTGGATTGCAGAGCTCCAGTGGAGCCAATGGGGACGGCAGCTGAGTCCCCTCTGGTGAAGCCCTGACTTGCTGACAGTGTATGGAGACTGTGTGAAAGCTGGACACACTCCCGCCCCGCCCCTGCAAGAAATGGAAAGAAGCAAGGTTTGAGTTGAGAAGAATCCAACGCACATTGACTTCCTCATAATACCAAGGGTTGGTCTTAATTCAAGCAAAGACTTAAAGAAAAATTCCTAAAAACTGATGTTGGGGTTCACAAATCTGAGAAGGAGGCAGATGGCTCAATTGGGAAGGTCTTGCCTTGATCTCCAGTGCCCACGTGACAAGGCCAGGTGTCCTGGTCAGGGCTGCGGGAGGTGGAGAGAGGAGAATCCCTGGAGCTCAGTGATCAACCCGCCTCGCCTAATTAGTGAGCATCAGCCAACGAAAGATCTAGTCATACACAAAGGATGCATGACATTCCTGAGAAGCAGCACTCCAGCCTGGCCTCTGGCTTCCGCATGCATGTGCACACATGGGAATGTTCACACATATGAACAGGCATACACACATGTACATACATACACCCAAGAGGCCTGGAGGCTAAGGCAGGAGGATTGCTGAGTTCAAGGCCATCCTGGACTACAGAGTGAGTTCTAGGTCAGCCTGAGTGAAGTGAGGAACTGCCTCAAAACAAACCAACAAAGCAGAAACAGCAATGGGGCAGGACAGCACAGCCAGAGTAACTTCCCAACTCCCTGGACTTCCATAGCTCCACCCCACACTCCTTTCCTGACAAAGAGGTGACAATGCGCCCCAGCCTACAGCCTGCCCTGGACTCTGAGGGGGGAGCCCATGTTAACTCTGCCAAATGATGTCTGAAGGGAAAAGAGACATTTTTTGGTCTCTCTTTCTCTGGTCCTCTCCAAAGCCTCCCCATCCTGGGATGGGATAAATTGAACACCAGAACAATGACTCCTTCACACAGACACACAGGATGGCGAGCTCCAGGAGAGCCATGGATGCACTTGAAGCCTCTCAGTCACAAGCATAACTCTCGGTACAGAGCCTGGCATAGAATCCCCTTCATTAACGTGTCTGGGGTCCCTCATCTTTAAACAGGAATGAGCAAATCACTCAACTCATAGAATCTCATTGCTATAATTACTAAACAAGTTTGAAAGCATTAAATCAATGCTAGGCCGTAGTCAAATATCCCATAAGTACTACTTGTTTATATGATATTTTATACTAATATTATTAAATTGGATCCTCTCAGTTGATCTTTTATGAATCAAAAAAGGATTGGGATTTTTTTTAGCCTGCCTTACAAAGACCCTCTCTTTAAATATATCTCACTCACTCTAATGAAAATTCCATATAAGAATGGAATATATATATACATATATATTTAATTTTGAAAATGCAAACACCTTTAATAAATTTGGTCTGAATGATTATGCAGCTCAAACACAGGAGTATTTGATACATATAAGTTATATATATTATATATGTATATATAAGATATATATACATATAAGTATACAGGAGTGTGTACATATATAAATCTATAGGCAGAATTGTCTACATTGCAATATATACCACATTATATTTTTCTACTTACATTTTTCTCTTATGTAAAACAAAGCAGGTTCACTGTACATACATGTGCAATGCTACATTATGTTCTGAGTGACTTAGGGATTATTAAGAGTTTACTTTAAATTCTAATTTTTTTAGCTAAAGGAAATATATTCTGTTAATTTTTTCCCTTTACTTATTGATTTTTCAAGTACAAACCCTCTGAGCAAAGAAACTCAAATTAACTCAAACTTTAAATTTTACATGGCATTTCCCTAGACTATAATGGAACACTGAGAATCTTAATGGGGGAAGTTCAGGGGACCCAAAGATAAAAATGTTGAAGAAAGGTGAAAAATGGATACAGACTTCTCTTGTGTTCAACATCCCTTTTTTACTTATAAAGTAAGCACCTATGTGGCGAGCTCCTCGACCAGCGAGGAAGAACAACCACCACTAGAGGATTCTTCTCAAATCACACTTTATTGGAGAGCCTTTTGATTGAAGGGAGAGAAGGAAACGAGGGGCCCCGAGCACTAGGAGTCAGTTGCTTATATAGGGAGCAGGGACACGGGTCGCCCCATGATTGGCTGACGCCAGCTCGCCATCACCAGGCGCCACGGGATTGGCTAGGGACCAATACATAATCCGCACATGCGCAAAGCCAGAGGCGCGTCTCTCACCAAAGCATTGCCTAATATGGAGTTGTTTACCACTTA
>PVHP010010762.1:0-46762 GCA_004024765.1 Zapus hudsonius | reverse complement strand
CTCTCTCTCTCTCTCTCTCTCTCTCTCTCTCTCTCTCTCTCTCTCTCTCTCTCTCTCTCTCTCTCTCATCTGCTTGAAAATGAATAAATAAAATATTTTAAAAATATATTGAAACTGAAATTCAAGCAAACTATAAACACATAACATGAAGTAACCTAAAGTTTACACCCTAAATATAGGGTGTATGTTATTGTTTATAAAGTAATGTTTATGTATATATTCTGTTTGACTTTATATAATACAGATATATAGGAAAAAACTGAGTTGGCCATATGAAGGGAGCCCTAAACTCTTCAAAGCTTGAGAGTTGTAATCTGATTCTTCTCTAGAAAAATATCGTACTCATTCCAATCCAGATACAGAACACTTTGAAAAGCTATGAATCTGGACTCCATGGATAAGCTTTGACTTACCAGGGACTAAGGAGAGGCTACACCCATTATGCTTGTCCCATTTAGCCTAAGTCCTATCTCACTTTCCAATTCAAGAATCTCTTTTTATTTTTCAGAAGGCAGTGAGAATTGTGGACCACCCAACTCTACCAACAAGACCAGAAATAATATCTGACTCCCTGGCAGGAGATGAACCACCCAGAACACAGAAGCTAAGTCCCAGATGAGACCACCAAGGCAGTGGTGAGATGAGCAAGAGTGCTTCTTCCTCAGGGAGCCTCATAACCTGTGTCAGGATGATGGGGACAGACACACCAAGGACACTCAAATGTTCCAAAGCAGAAATCCAGAGGCTGCTAAGAGTTTAACACTATAGTAGACTTAAAACTCACCAACCATGGTTCTGGGAACTTTGAGGAAGAGAGGATGTAGAGTGTAAAAGATCCATGGTGTGTGTGTGAGGGGGGAATAATCAGAGGCGCTCCCCCTCCCCAATAACTGTCTGCTGCTTGAGCAAGTCAAAGCCCTCTCAATCCCATGGAGCACAACAGCAATCCCACTGAGGAGGGCCGTCAGTGGAAAGGGGGCAGGGAGGCAGTAGTACCAACACATGACTTGTACATACACAGCTTCTACATAGTAAATAAAATAAAATAAAATAAAATAAAACAAGCCATTTCACTTATATAAACAAAATAGTTTTCAATGTCAATGTTGCTTTATGGTTAAAGAAAAGTAACTTCCACTTCTAACATTCTCATTTCAGTAAAACCAATAAACACCACAAAGTATGCTCAAGTCATGTGCCCCCTCAGCCAAAATCATTATTAACATGTTCTCCTAACTTCATTATTCTTGATTCATTCATACAAGTCTTCCCTTGTTCGTGTAACGCATTACAGTCCCTCAGCTATAGAGAATGCTCACATCCTTTACTTTCATTGTGGACTATTCCATTTTTACAAAGTATTTCCAGTGGACTGAACACTAATGTCCCCTTTGTATTAGTTCGACATTTGTTTATCAGGAGAGAAGATGTATTTTACTTTATGCTCAGTGGGTTCTGTTGCCCCTGGCCCTGAATCACATGAGCTGAACATCCATTGCAGTAGGTAACTGTAGCATGGGGAGGGTATGGGGTGGGGGGCAGTGACTCAGCTCACAGCAGGGAGACATAACAGAGGAAGGACCTGGGACCAAATAAAAGCCCCTGGGAATATGCTGCAGTACCAAGAGCATCTCTGATTACTATTTGCTTTGAAAGTCAAGCCTTCAAGACATCAGCATTTGGAAGCAGGTTTCATATCCAAGCCATAACAAACCTTAAATTCAAATAATCTCCAATTTGACAGTTGTTAGAGATGAGTAGGCAATTGTGTCACAAGATTTGAGTCCTCAGGTATGGGCTTAGTGTTGTCCAGGTGTCCCCCACAAACAAATGAATGTGTTCTGATTGATTAGTTTGGGTTTTACAACCTCGCTGGTGCTGTGTTGTTGGAGGTGATGTCCACCCCTCTGCTCATGCCATCGGTTTCCCTGCCTTGATGGAATCTCTCCTTGGGTCCATAAGCCATATAAACCCATTCCTCCACAAGCCACATTTTTTGGGGGTGCCTTGCACAACAACAGAGAAATCTGACTGCAACAGTGAGCATACAAGAACAGCTACAGATCTACCTCCATGTCTTCTCTGTGAAGATTTTGTAAGTCTGAAATGTAAAAGAGAGCCATCTGGAGGGGTGAACATATTGATACCTTGATCTCAGACTTTCAAATTGCAGAACTGTGAGAAATGAATTCCTGTTCTTTATAAGACACTCGGTGTCTAGCACTTTGTATAGTATCCTAATCTAAGTTATTAATGAGATACAATTTATCTGCAATTGCAGTTGCAATGATATACAAGAAAAAAATTGTTGATTCTTAAACTCACAAGCAATTTAGGAATAAAGGATTGTATAAGAACTTATCTAGGTAAGATATTATAAGATCCATTAGAAAAATAAGATTCCTAAAAAAACAAAAAAACAAATAACAAAGAGTGTAGATGATGTTTGACTTTAATATACTTCTTAATTTACATTCAAAAGTCAATTATCTTCCCTCTTATTTACCATAATGTCACTCAAGGAAAAGTTGCTGAATTGTACTATCTTATTTTTTTTATCCTCTAGAAAGAGTATGAAGACTAAATAACTATTGTTTAACTGTCATCCCGAGGGCACATTCATCCAGTTATTGAATCACAAGACTTGTTTGATCTCCTTTGCATGCTCTTTCATTTTAGAATGATGGATTTAATTATTTTTATTATTTTTGCATGTATGTGTGTGGTGTGCATGTGTATACATGCTTGTAGGTGTGTGTGTGTGTGTGTGTGTGTGTGTGTGTGTGTGTGTGTTCATGTACAAATGTGTGCAGGGGCAGAAGTTCAGCAATCAATACTTGCTTCAATTTGGTTTCAGCTTTTTTATTCATTGGTTTATTGTTTGAGATCTTTCATTGAACCCAAAGCATACTATTTGGTTAGTCTGGCTAGCTATTGTCCCCGGGTGGATTCACTTATTTCTTTTCTCATGAGTTCTGAGATTACAGTCTTGCACAGTCTTCCCTGTTCAGCATTTCTGGATTCTGGCGTGAGTGTGAATTCACTTCACAGGAAGCACTTTTCCTATTGAGCCATCACCCAAACCTGAGTTGAGTCTTTAAAGCCAATTTATTTTACAGCAAAACTGAGCAAGTATATGGAGTTCCCTTATATTCACTGCCCTCTTTGCACACAGCCTGCCTCGTTTCTCAGCATTCCCACTCAAGTGGGACATTTTTCCCACTCATCAAAGCTTCACTGGTGCACCCTGGTCACCCTGAGTCCATTTTACATCATGTATTTTTGTGGGCTGGCTTGCTCAATGGTGGTCCCATTCTTGATCAGCTAGAGATGTTAGGAAATTAGAAATTGCATTTTTCAGGGTCGATTTCACTTACGTCTCAGGGTTCAAAATTGGTTCAAGCAAATGTATTCAAGATGAGATTAAAAGAGAGTGTGAGCTAACAGTTAACATTGCCATTGCTGAAGTTGGCGGTGAGTCCATGATTTGAGAGCACGAACACTAAATGACCACCACTGGATTCTGCAGGCAGGTGTCACTGCCTGGCTTGGTGGAACTAGAAGGAGCTGATGGAAGACAGGTGGAGGCAGGGCCACTTTCTGTCTGCTCATCTCGGAATCTAAATCGCACCAACTCAACTCCCACATCCATGGTAACCCAGTGAGGACCTTCTAGTCATTGCTCCCTTATATAAAACTTGGTATTAATGACCAAAAGTATCTAATTTTGGTAATAGTTAGTATGTGTGCAATGAGTTAAGATACTTCTCCTTTGTTCTCCCAAACTTTTATTAATTTTATTTTATCATTTATTTTGTTAAAATATGTTATTTATTTATTTGAGAGAGAGACAGAGATAAAGAGACAAACAGAAAGAGAGAATGACTCCTGTCACTTTAAATAAACTCTAGACCTATGTGCCACCTTGTGCATCTGGCTTTACGTGGGCATGGGGGAATCCAATTGGGGTTGTTGATCATTGCAAGCAAACACCATTAAACACAGATCCATTTCTCCAGCCCCCAACCATTTATTTTTAAGTGTTGTTATAGGTTCATGGAGAAATTCAGTAGGTAGCAGAGATTTATAATATACTCCTTACGTCAGTTGCATAGGCGAAGCCCCTCCATTTTCAACACTCACTCCGCAAGATAAGCACATGTGGTACCATTAGTAAGCCTATATGAGCACATTATTACTCCAAGTTCATAACTTGAATTAGAGTTTACTGTGGAGTTGTTCATTCTAGGGTATTTATTTTGATTTTTCTACAAACAAGATCTCACTCTTACCATGGCTGGCCTGGGACTCACTATGGAGACTGTCATGGTTTGATCCAGGTGTCCCCCACAAACAAATGAATGTGTTCTGATAGATTGATCCTCAGCTGATGGCAGTTTGGTTTTACAACCAAGGATAATATGAAGAAGACGATTCACATTTTTTTTTTACTTATTTTTCTCCTGAACACTATTGGCACCCCTGAGATTGATAGAAATGTAGAAATTAAAGACATTCCACAAACCAACACAGGCTTTGAAAATAAAAGGGGAAACGTTACTCTGCTAGAGAAAGACCAGAAATATTTACATATGAGGTATTTTGATTTTCTTATTATATTCACTCTGAGACTTCATTTAGCACATATAAGTTTAGATGTGTGGATCCATAGATGAAAAGTATACTACCATGTGCTTATAAATTTTAAGCACTAGAGGAAATAAAGGCATTGTGTATGTAAGTGAACAAGAAAGACAAATAAAGAAGGATTTGGTTAAGAAATGATAACGGAACAGCTAAGCTACTGTGATCAATCAGATTGATCTACTGGCAATACGACCATGAGTTCTGAGCTCAGGGGACACTGTATCTCTTTTGAAAAGCTAAAAGGAGGACTTGCCATAAGATTAGCAAGGAACCATGAAGGACCTTCTTAGCCAAATGTTTGGATTTTATTTGATATTTAGTTGTGATTAGAAGTCATATGATATTATGAGTAAAGGCAGTAATGTGATCAAATTTGAGCTAATTTTGGCAGTACTTCAGAGAAATGAGAAAGAAATGTGAATTAAAAAATCTAAGCAGAGAATGGAATTACAACAAAGGTAATGCACCACCTATTAGAATCACAGAGACAACACTGGAGAATTATTTAGGAAGTAAACATGAGAGTATTTGGTGACTGGATTTGTTCAGAGACAGAGAGAGTGAAGAATCCCTTTTATGAAGCAGACTCCATTTTATAAAGCAGACTCCATTTTTAGACTTACTTCCCCCTCCCTAAAGAATGTCTTATCACAAAGACCAGGAAGTAAAAAAGAAAAAAAGACACCATATAAGGAAGCATATGGCTGTCCTGGAATGTGGGCTGGCCCTGGGATGTGGCTCCAAGGAAGTAACCAATCAAGAGGCATACAAATACAGAAAAGGAGCCAATAGAAATACCACACACCCTGTGACCTAAGCTGTATTATAATTAGATAGCTCCTGTCCATAAATACCCTGCTCCTTTGTTCTTTGGGGCTCCATCTTGCCTAGACATTCATCTGCCTGCTTGTGGAGCCTGACTGCGCAGCCGAAGAATAAAATCCTTTTGCTTTTGCATCTGCTGGTGTGGTTATTGGAGTTTTGGGGTACGCTCTCCTGAGAGAGGCCTTGGGGGTCTTTCAAGAGAAGAGAAAGAAAGAGAAAGAGAGAGATAAGAGGCACATCAATTGTCCAGTAAAATTTCTATTCATACAAATGCTAATGGAGTCAGCTTTCTTATTGCTGTGACACAGAACCCAACCAAAAGGCAGCTTTTGGTAGAAATGATTTTATTTTGGTTTACAGATTCAAAGGGAAGCTCCATGATGGCAGGAAAAATGATGCATTGGCAGGAAGATGTGCCAGAACATGGCAAGGGAAGCCAGCTAGAGCCCCATAAGCCAGCCCCCAACAATGCCTCTAACAAGGTTCCTATTTCAAAACTACCATCAGTTGGGGATAAAGCATTCAGAATAAATTAAGTTTATGGAGGACACCTGAATCAAACCACTACAATCCACCCCTGGCCCCCATAAAGTGATAAACACACATGATATAAGATACAGTGCATTGACAGTTTTTTTTTATCAGCCCTAGTGATATTCAAACATCCCCATAATTCAGGGTCTTAACTGAGCTATAAAGCCAAACCAAAAAAAATTGGCACAGAACATTCATACTGCAAAAGGCAGCATTGGTCATAGCCAATATAAGAATTAAAACAAGTAGGGTAAACATCAAACTCTAACTCCAAGTCACATGATTCTCTCTGGATTTCCAATTACACCCCTCCAGCTCAGCTACTCACAGTCTGGGAAACTTCATCTGGTTCTGGCATCTCTCCATGACAGCCTACCCATATTTCAAGCATCTTCATTGGGTCTCCACTGCAACCCACAGTTTAATCTCATGCCTCCATTAGGCATCCATGCAGGCAATTCAACTCACCTGCTTCACACTGCCTATGGCCATTCCCCCCCAAAAATAACCCCTGCAAAACATGTTGCAACCCTCCATTCTTGCATGTGTTATCCTCCATAATACCAGGTGGGATACCAACTTGCTAATAAGGGTGCATGTGGTGGGGATAAAACTGACATTGAGCAGGAAACCTCCTTCATTATTTAGGCCCCTTACTTCAAAGAGGCCTCAGTTTTCCTACTGCCCCAATGAAGATCTCATGGCCCAATCTCAATGGTTATAATCTCTCAAACAATTGCATGTGAAAGGTGTGGGGGGCCAGTTTTGGCCCAAAGATTTCCTTTCTTTCTGTGCCATCTCCATCTGCTCACACCAGTCCATTTCTACACAAAGCAGCTCAGCACAAGATCTCAGTACACAGGCAGGTGGAACTGCAACAAGCCTCTCACTGCCTCCAGACCAGTCTTGACAAAGTTTTTTTCTCATCCTCATAATCCAAATGTAACAGTTCACAGTTCTCACTGCATTCAGGTCTTTCAACTCTGACCAGATTTGTCCACCAAGATGTATTTACAAGCACCGCATCTTGTTTCTTAGACTTAAGTTTCAAATCCTTCCATATTCCTCTTGCAAATCAGCTCCAAAAGGTCAAAACCAGAATCAGGGTTCTAGTAGACATGAGCTATCCCACTCTCTGGTACCAAAATGTTATAGTCAGCTTCCACGTTGCTGTGGCAAAGAATCCAACGAAAAGGCAGCTTTTGGAGGTAATGGGTTTGTTTTGGTTTATAGATTTGAGGGGAATCTTCCTGATGGTCGGAAAATGATGGCATGAGCAGAGGTGTGGGGCATCACCTCCATCACAGCGTTGCAAACAAAGTCAGGAGACACAAGCTATAACTTCAAAAAGTCCACCCCAACCAAACACCTTAAGCAAGATTCCAATTCAAAAACTGCCATCAGCTGGGGAGCAGACATTCAAATCATTAAGTTTATGGGAGACACATGAATCAAACCACTACACACAGAGAGACAGACACACATTATAAATATAAACATATATAAATATATATAAGTATATAATGTATTTAATATATTTAATATATTTCTTTAAAATTAAATTTTATTTAGGCAGTGTATTAGAGTTCTCTAGAGAAAACAGAGTTGACAGAATGGATTGTAGTAAAAGGGAATTTATTGGGGTAGCTTACAACAGTCCAACAATAGCAGTCTGCAGGCCCACAGGTGAAGAAACCAGTAGCTGTTCAGTCCACTGGCTGGAGGCCTCAGCTGTCTCAATGCAGCCCAGAAGGCCTTGGGAGCCGCTGCTCTTCAAGTCCACGATGTGAGGCTGAGGAAACTGGGTTATGATGTCCAGGAAGGGTAGGAGAACAGGATGGGAGTGTAAGTCACAAACAAGCACCAGCAGCCAACAAGCAGGGAGCCACTAGAGAGTTTCTTCTCCTTTATATAGCCTTAGGGTGGGGTCCCACAACCCTATCCCAGACTTGATGGCTTCCTGAGTCTCTGGAATTTTTTCCAGCACTGCCCACACAAGAAAGGATGTTTACTTCTAGCTTCTTTGAACTTCCTTACATCCTGCCCCCTACTGAGAGGCTGCCTTCCTATAAACATCCTGAGAGACCTACACAAGATAATTAAAAAGATCAAGTTGACAACAAAACCTAACCATCGCAGGCAGTGTGTTCTTTATTTGCAGATGAATTTCATAAGAGGATGACTATTTGGCTTTGTTTGCTAACTTTAGCATTGCCAGCATGTCCAAAAGATATCCTGGTAAAATTCAGAGTATATTATGTAGAAATATGGGTCTGACTTCTAAAGAAAGAAGTCTTGTGACAATGTATAGTGATTTTAAACAAATTTTAAAATAACAAAAATAGGTTATCTCTGATTTAGTTTTTAATGCCAGTGTTGAGGGACATGAGTTGAGAAGTAGTGGTGCTAAGAGGGACCAGCACCTTCCTGTTGCCTTGGCTTGGATAGCTTCTTTTCTGTTGGTTTATTCTACTGGGAAACAGGTGCTCCTTTTCCCCGGCTGGATTCTTCCAATTTTGGCACAAAACAGTGGAATTCCTAACTGCTGCTCTCTTACATCTCTTCTCTGGAAAAGAAAAAAAAAACATGTGGATACTGGCATATGTGTATCCCCTGAAAGCATTTTCTGGATGGCTTGGAAACACACACACACACACACACACACACACACACACACACACACACACACAAAAGGTCTGAGAAAGAACACCATGGGGAGCACATTCATTCAGAAATTGATTAAAGTTGTTTTGTAAGGTGGGAGAAGGAATGGAAGGGGAGTGTGGAGGGCAAGAGGAGGGAAGGGGTTGGCTTGTACATACAGCAGCCTTTGCATTATTAGTAAAGCCTGTATTCCTTTCTGGCTACCAAAACTCCCCAGATCTAATTAAGCTCCAAAGACTACAAATGGTACCCTTTCTCTCCCTCTTTCCCTCCCTCCCTCCCTCCCCCCTCTCTGTCTTTCTCTTCTCTCCAATCAAAATCAGAGGGCTTAAGCATGGAATTTTCTGTGTTGTCCACTTTTGTAGTGATTCTCCATTTATCTAGAACATTCAGCAAGTGCCCATCCACACATGTGGGCACAGTGGTAGGGGCTTATACCGAACAACCCAGGTAGATGTAATGCTTGATTTGATGTTGACACCTTTGGGAAGATGACCACACATCTTTATACAGCTGATTTCTGCTCTTTTCCCATCATTAAGTAATAATAAAGATATTTAAATAGTATTTTGGCATTTAAAAGATTGGACTGCTCTATAGTCAGGACATAGATGTCCGTAAGGGTTTGCTATTAAAATATCCATTACCTCCATTGAGTATGTTACCCTAAAAGCACATAGAGGAGAATGTTTCAATAATGAAGTGATAAATTTTGGTAAATGCTTCTCAGAGATTGAATAAAAAAATGAACTAAGATTTTACAACACAGAGTAAGTATATAGCTGTGTGAAAGTGTAATTATGTAACACAGGGCCAGGTTCCTTGAATATTTATAATTAAAATGATTTGGTTCTAGGAAGACCCTAGGAAATCCAGAGAAATAACATCAAAACTGTAATTGTTTCCAGAGAAAAAAGAATGTATACTCAACGGATAGAAGAATCCAAAAGGAATTCTTTTACTCATAAGAAACATGAGAGAAGACAGAGTAGATAGTCTAAAATTATTTTAAATTTAAATTCTGTAAAAATAAGGCTTACAATTATTCTTTTCTTAGATATTCAGACACTTTATAGTATTTATTTCATTCATAGTTTTAGATGGGTTACAAAAACACATTTAAAAACAAAGAAAAAATTTAGAAAAATATAAAAATATAGTGAAGATAAACCTAGAGAAGATGCTTGGTGATTGACTCATAATGGAAGATATATAATTAGATGAGAAAACCAGCAGGTTTCTTATGTAACTATATTTTATTATGCATACAAAAGTGCATATATTTGTATGTATATTTATGAGACACTCAGGATCTTTAACCAAAAACAAAGGACAACAGTACAAATTACTAATACTTTAGGGAAGATGATATTAATACAGCCCTTTTTCAACATCAAATCAAAATACTGAGAGATCTCTTATCATGGAGGAAGCACAACAGTGCAAATAAAAATATATAAGTACATGGCACCCCTCAGTAACAACATACTTGGGCCAGGAGAACCGGGCAGAGTACTAGGATATCCAGGATCCCTTGCCACAAGGACTAATACAGACAGCCCACTGAGGAGGATATCCAACTGATCAGGGATGGGGAGGGGGGGAATTGGGGAATTCGGGATAAAAATGCATTGTTTGCCCACTAAATAATGTAACTCATTATGGACAATAAATATATATTTAAGTATATATATATATATATATATATATATATATATATATATATATATATATATATATATATATAAAATGATTAGTACAACATGGAGCTGTAAATAATTAGGATGCTTTCTTTCCCTGAATAAATTTTTTGCATAGTATGAAAGTTTGGAAGTAAATTGATAAGTTCTATAACCAATAGTAGTTTCATATTTATAATAATATTATTATCATTTTCTTTTTAGTCTTTAGTTTTATCCCATCACTAAAGCACAGAAAAGTGATTATGGTCATAGAATGTAAGTGTCATTAATTTCACAGAGTTTAAATATACAACATAATGACTGAAAGAACTTTATACATGAAAGTGTATAGATATGATAAAAAAAAGTTAAGGCAGTATCGTTTGCCTTTAAATGTAAAATAAAAAATGTAATGAGGCAAGCATGCTTAAAGCAAGCTACCACATTATTGATAAACTTTACAGTGAAAGCATTAAACAATACTAAATAATGTTGCTAGAGGCAGATATGTGAATGAAGACAGAGATGAGAAAATAAAGTTTTGGTCCTACCCATTTTCAGTTTTATATATTGAGGAATGCAGTATTTTAGCAGTTTAACATTCATGACAGAATAGAAAGGGGTCTATTAAAAGTATGTGGGAAAGCAAGGTGGTGAAAGGACTGTTTCTCCCTCAGATAATGTAGGAGAAGTGAAATGGAATAATTTATAATCTTCTTATTAACATGTCATAAAAGCCAAACAAACCAGATATGATAAAATTGTAAACCCAATTAAACTTCCCTAGTAAAATTAAATTAATTCTCCTGATGAGTACACAATGGGCTGTACTGTTCCCTAGTTCACTAGTTTCCTTTGATTTGTGACACCTTTGTGAGAGGACAGAAACGTTCTAGAGAGTTCTCCATGCTACTTCCTGAGCACACACACTGGTGTGACTTTGACATCTTTGAGAGAGGGTTTTCATGGAGCATTTCAGTGACCTTGTTCATATCAATTTTATATTCTGTTTATCCACATTAATGATCATCATTGTTTCATCAGTCAAAAGAACTCACCTGACATTTAGTTATATCAGTAATTATATACAAATCATTTTTTCTTGGATTTAGATTAAATTTCTGTTTATCTTTCCTACAACACTCATTATTGACCCAAGTTTATGTTCTGATTGAATAATTTTATGCAGCATAAAGCAGTGACAATAGACAATACCAGAATGACTTTAATATTACCAATAAGGTAGCAAACTCTTATCTGCCATCAGTGTTCTGTTTCATAATAAGTGAGTGATTGTATATCCTATAATATACTTAACATATCTTTTTAATGGATAAAATACTTAAAATACATTCTATTATTCTTTTTTAATATATATTTATTGTCCCTAATGAGTTACATTATTTAATGGGCCAACAATGAGTTGTTATCCCCAATTCCTCTTTGCCCCCCTCTCCCCATCCCCAGTCATCTGGATATCCTCCTCCATGGGTCGTCTGGATCAGTCCTTGGGGCAGGGGCTTATGGATAGCCTAGTATCCAGCCCGGTTCTCCTGGCCCAAGTGTGTTGTTACTGAGGGGTCCCATGCCTCTGATAATCTCCCCTACCCCAGCTCTCACAGTCTTTCCATCCCCTCTTCCCCTCAGTTCCCTGAGTCTTGGTGGGTGAGTATTAAGGCTGCTTTAATGTTGTGAGCTTAGGGGTCTTTGTGTCGAAAATTGTTGGTTTCTGTCACCCTGGCTTATCCTATGTTGATTGAATGGCTGTGGCTGTGGGTCCCTTGTTCGACCCATCATTCTCTGCGGGATTCATAATGTTAAGTGGGTTTTACATAGATGAAAAAACCCACTTACTTAGGAAATATTGCTTTCCACCAATATTATCTTTATTTCAAATATCAATGTTATCAATATATTTATGTGTATTTTCTTGCTTAGATATATCGGTCAATTCAAAGTTTTCAATTCAAAGATTTTTTTCACTTTTTTTTGTGAGAGAAATCATTTCAACTTTTCTTGTTAACCAGCTTGGAATTTTTCTAGAAAGGGTTTTATGCACCTGCTACTTGTGATGCACTGCATGGGGAAACAGCGAGAGCGCCACCTAGAGTTTCTCCTGGAAAACCTCACTGGAGATCAGCAAACACAACCATCCCTGAGCATCAAGAAAATGACAACCTGACATGTTAATGTCACATGAACTTAAGGGTCATGAAATATGACTGATATTTTCACATAACTGGTGTCATTACATTATTTAAACATTAGGTGGAATTCTCCAGTGAAGCCAACGGAAGCTAGGAGACTTAGGAATTAATTCAACCAATTTAATAGAAATGGAACAAATCGGTTTATACACATTTTCCTTATTTTCTTTTGTGGACATTTTTATCGAAATGCAAACTTAATAAGGTACTGTATTAAATTTAATCCATTTATAAATATGTTTCCTATTTCAACAAATTTCTCAAATAGATTTGTCTCATGGCTTTTCATAATATTGCTTTGTTCATATTGCATAGTCTTATAAGTATAAACTCAAGATTTAAACCTTTTCTTTATTTAATTTGCATAGTTAATTTATCTTGTCTTTTGTATGTACAATTTCATTGCTTTACTGAAAGGAAACCTGTGCTTGTCATTGACTTTTAAGTCTTTGTTGATTTATGATTTGTTTTATTTTTTTTCTTTTAGTTCTTTTAGTGTTAGTTTTCTATTTTGAGTTTTCTATTTTATTATAAGTTTTGATCATTGACTTTACACAAGTTCAAATGTAAGTTACATCATTCAAAGCAATAATTCCTCTTCAGTGACTTTTGTGATGTCTACTATGATAATAGCCCTAATTTAATTTAAAATATTTTCTGTTTACTAGGGGATGTACTTGTTAACCAAAGGTGTATTTCCTTGGTACAAATCTACTTTTTAGTATCTAATCATCTGAAAACTCTTGTTATTTTCAGGCCACACAGTGGGTATTTTCCCAACCCTTTCCAATTTATTGTTGTATGACCTGGAATCGTGTCTTTATTGGTAGTGTTCTGAGTAGATGAAAGTGATCTGGGTGCTACAGGAAATGACAATTAGGTCTAAAAGGGCTTCATGTTTACAGACTTTTATGACTGCTTCTCAGTCCACTTGTCCTGTAAGGGACTTTTGTCCCATCGTTCAGGTCTTTAAGGACAATCATGAAAATCATTGAAAATCAATGCTTCTCTAAGGGAATTGTAGGTACAAAGCCCATTTTTCTTTTATACCCACATACTAACCACTTGTGTAGAAGCAAGTTTACATCTGACCTTTTTCTTTCTCCTGAAGAATTTTCTATTAGTCCTTTTAACACATAATGTCAATTTTGTCAGTTTTTGTTGCTCTGAAAATAAGTTTTTACTTAATCCTCATCTTTATGTGGTAGTTTCTTTAAAGATACCATTCCAATGTCCTTGGTTTTACAATTTTTAATAATGCAATGCTTTTATCTTTGTTTTCCTGTACATAGTATATTTTCTCCCTCTGTTTGATTCTAAGGTTTTTCTTTAATACAGTTACAGGGTGTGTGTGTGTGTGTGTGTGTGTGTGTGTGTGTGTGTGTGTGTGTGTGTATGAAGGTCTTATCCTGTGTGGCTATTTGCTCCATTTTGAGATTGACTGTTTGATTAGTGAATATATGAAACACTGGGAAATCTCTTCTCGGAATTATTTCTTCTTGTTTCTTGTGCTCATTAACTACACACACACACACACACACACACACACACACACACACACACACACACATATATATATATAAATATTCATTTCATTCACTATTCTAAAACATTTCTTCTGCCTACATTATGACTCTTCTCTGGGACAAGTATTCTTTTTATTGTTCATTTGTTTTGTTTCTCCTCCTCCCATGAGGGAAGCTTGACAGGGAGTCTTGAGGGTGTATTCACAGATGCTAGTGCTTTTTGCTTAAAGGAAGTCCTGACAAAGCACACACCCCTTCCTCCAGCTTCCCTCGTCCATGGTTTCCCAGAAGCTCTGGAGGGGGTGACCTAGACCTCAGAGCACCGCCCTCCAGCTATGGGGGTGCATTGGCCTCTCATGTCACAGCCTAGGGAACTAGATTAGCCTGGTTGTGCACAGTGCCTCTCTCTTTGCAACCAAAATGTCTGCCTGCCCCACTTAAAGTAACATCACACCATAATGTCGTTCATTTTCTATTATATAAAATAAAACTTCCCAATTGAAGCTTATAGCAATGGTCATAGATGGGAGTATACACACACACACACACACACACACACACACACACACACACACACACACAAAGAGTTTGAAAAGTAATTTGCCAGGAAATTCACATGTATTTAACAAAACAACAGAAGCTGTTTCCCCAGCTGGGCCAATGACCACTCCATCTGCAGGGTTTTTTGCTTATTTGTTTTTACTTTGAAAATTTCATACCTGAAATGAAATTTCTTTCCTCCACCACACACACTAAACCCCATCTGCTTCATAACCTGTCCCCTTCCTCTTTTTCTTTCTTTCCTTTTCTTTCATCATTTTTTTTTTTGTGATCCAGAGATGAATGAGGGTTGCTTGCATAACCAAGAGAAGTGGAATTTTACTGGAGCATGGGTAACTTCCCAGTGCCTGGATCTCAAAGAACACATCTGTGTCCCCTCTCAAAGGAACACTAATGTCCAATAGCTTCTCTGGAAGGAGTGAATCTCGCTAGCTCTTTCCCCACCCATAAGAGAATGTTGATGGCTTCTGGTTTGTACAGGAAACCACAGCTCAATCATTGCATTTGTGATGATGAATTCCCACTTTATTCTCTTCTGCTTTTATCTCCATTTCTTTCACCATAAATGTACAGACACTTATGTTCATATATATAATTATTATATCTATTTAATGCTCTTTCTAGTGGTTTTCTGCATGACATTATTCCAGAGCATGTTCCTGCTGAATATTGTTTTTTTTTGGTGGTGGTGTTTGGAGTTGAACTTTTCTGACTAGGCATGAAATGACAAGGCATTTTTATTTTATGTTGGAGAAAATAGATATTACATGGCATGTCTGGATTTTTATGTCCCTTAACAATTGTTCAATTTTGTTTTGGCAGCCATACACACAAGTCTATGACTCCTTTGAGTCATGCTTTATGCTACACCAGGGGAGAGTTTGGCTACTCTTCACTCAAGGCGAAGATCAGATTCATCTGTGGTGTATGTGGAGAGATCCTATTACATTTCTGGGTTATTTATACATTGTAAGTGAGACTCTTATGCTCTTGTATTGCTAAAAGTCTGCTTGTCTGTAGCTTTACTTTGACAATTCTGCAAACAGACATGGCCGCAAAGAATTTCTGTATTATTGTAGCTTGAAAGTGTTTATATAGCAATATATATATATATATATATATATATATATATATATATATATATATATATATATATATATATTGTTTTCTAGTACTTGTCTACAATTATGAATTGAAACTACAAAGACATACTTTTTATAAATATATATTTTTTAAGTATTTATTTATTTGAGAGAGAGAGGGAGAGAGAGTGGGAGAAAGAGTGGGAGAGAGAAAGAGAGAGAGAGAGAGAGAGAGAGAGAGAGAGAGAGAGAGAATACGGGTGCAGCAGGGCCTCCAGCCACTGCAAATGAACTCCAGATGCATGTGCTACTTTGTGCATCTGGCTTTACATGGGCACTGGGGACTCGAACTCTGGTCCTTCTGCATTGCAGGCAAACGCCTTAATCGCTAAGCCATCTCTTCAGCCCTATAAATATACCTTGATAGTCTAATTTTATTTGGTTCAAGGTACATGTGATTATTAGAGCTATCATAGCATATTTGAAAATATCAAAATACAATTAGCAAGTATATCTAGATATATCGATACAAGATGGTCTAATTTTTGTATTTTATTATTTTCTGTTGGTCTGTATGCATATCTTCTTGACAACCTTAAATAGCAAAATTTTTTCTGCAATTTATTTTCAAAATGATTTCAACTTTTCCACCCATCTCTTTTAAATATTTTAATATATGAATTCTATGAACAGAAATGAGACTAATGATTAATGTAAACTGTAAATATTATCAGAGATACAAATTCATTTTCTTTCATATTTTATGTTTTTAAAATACTTACAAAGCAATAGATTTAATCTATTGAATGTTTCATATATTTTTCTTTGTCAATCTTCCTCCCGCTCCCCTTAACTGATCTGCTTGACACCCTTGACGATCCCTTTCCTCTCAAGTAGCCTTCTTTGTGCTTTCGTATCATGTGAACTCCATGTGCTCTCTCTTTTACCCCTCCCTTAAGTCCTCTACTTCTTCCCAAGTATTTCCTTTGTCGTTTCATAACCAATAACAGCAAAGCTACAGATACATATTCCCATAGAGAAAACACTATCAGGTTTTACATATGACTGAATCTAGCTTAGTGTGCTTCATAATAATTTCCACTTCTATCCATTTTCCTAGAAGAATCATGATTTTCTGTGTGAACAAAGTTTCATATACATATATACAATTTTCTATCTATCTCTTTCTCTATCTCATATATATAAATATATCATCTACCTGTATATACATATATATATATATACATATATATATATATATATATATATATATATATATATATATATATATATATATATATATATCATACCTGCATATATATATACACACATCTACCTCTATTCTCTCTATATATAATTTTCTTTATCCATTCACTTGTTTATGGATATCTAGTCTCATTTGATTTCCTAGCTATTTTGAATAGTGCAGCAATAAACATGGTTGTGCAGGCTATCTCTGTGATAGGATTTAGAGCCTTTGGGAATATATAAAATATTTGAGCCTTGATTATATTCTGGAAAATTACTTGGCAAACTGAAAGTAATTTTCTGCCTTCCAGATATTATCAGGGATAGCTATAACATGCTTTCAACTTCTTTTATATATTTTAAATAATCAAGACAATATGTTGCTTTCAAAATTAAGACTGCTTATATTTTTACTTTCAAATCAACATACCTTAAAGGAGTATTCAAAATTACATGTTCCAGAAACTGTCCATATGGTCATACCATAGATAATTACACATGAGTTTTTTTCACTGAATCTCCTCATGTTTTATGTTCCACCCAAGATGTCAACAAGACATTGACGGGCGTGATATGCTTTCCACCACTATCCCCATAATATTGGTGGTAGAGTGATAATGGCAACACATTTTCTGGGCCTTTTAGAAAATGACACTCTCATGGGTTCAGAGCCTATTGAACTCTGTTTATTATTCCACGAATCTTGAAAGTAGCATCTTACATAGATCAGTACAGTTCCTGGGGCCTCCTTCCTCCACATGGAGTAACACACATCCCAACCCCCAGAATTGGCTGGAAGCCACTCTTTGTGGTCTCTTGTCTGATAGCATGGAGCTAGAGGAGGTGATGTTCTCTAGAACACATGGTACTCATGGTGAGGCTGAGTGAAACATTTTGCCTTTTTATCCCTTAATAAACCCAGGCTTGATCAAGGATGAAATGCAAATGTTAGAATATTTTGCCAAATGCAGTCATTTTAGTAGTGGCCCCTTCAATCAGCCATAATTGGCCCCATTAGGCACATTTTTACCAAGTCTTGACTATTGCTTACATGGTATGTCTTTCAACTGAAGACTTTTTAGTATGTTTATGTTATGAATGTCCCAAATACAAATGAAAGTTCTGAATTCCCCTCAATACACTCAATACACCAGAACACTTACTTCACGTTTGCTAAGTTGTAGGGACCAAAATTTCTGAGATGCTAATCTCACGTCTCAGTTTTCAAGACACAGTGCTCTTTGAATGCTGTGCAAAGCCTGTCTTAGTGGCACACGCCATTCATCACAGTACTAGGGAGGCAGAGATAGGAGGATCATCATGAGTTTGAGGCCACCCTGAGACTACATAGTGAATTCCAGGTCATCCTGGGCTAGTGCAAGACCCTACCTTAAAACCCTACCCACACACACCCCACCCCCCAAAAAATTAGGTATTCAATGAAAACGCATATGCACCTTAGACTCCAATTGCAAAGCAGGGAGGTTTCCTCAAAGAGCTTCTATTTAAGATGCAAAGTTGTGAATTTTCCATAAGAGGGGATTAGTATAAATTCATGATGTATTTTCTCCTTTATCATCACACAAGTATTTCAGTTGCCTTTTCTTAGTGTAAACAATATGTTACTGGAGTTCACTTTCAAGGAACACTTTGACATTTTGCCTTCCACTTTCTTTACAAGAACCAACTTCTCTTTGGCATGTCAATCATCTCTGAGGATTATGCTTATTTTAAGACATAAAGTGTCTATATGATGTAGATATGATTAAATATTTTGTGGTAACTCTGTGTTTGATAAAATCTGGAGAACTTCTCCCAGTGGACTAATATATAAGCCACTCTGCTTTTGCAATAAAATCTCTAACCCAACATCCTTCCCTTTTAGGGAGATCATCCACAGTGCCTGCTTATGTAGTCAGTAGTTGTCAGTTCCTTTCAGGCTATGGAACTATTCTAACAAGTCAGTTATATCTTCCTGGAGGAAGTGGGATCATTCTGTCTGTATTAGTCAAGGTTCTCTAGAGGTATAGGACCACAGAATGGATTATAGTTTAAAGGAGGCGTTTCTTGTATTAGCTCACAGCAGTCACGCAATAGTAGTCTGTATGCAAGCCCAAGAGTCAAAGAACTGGTCTTCAGTCTAGACTGGAAGGCTGAGGAAATTTCGTGCCAATGCCAAGGAAGAGATACAAGACAAGCATCTGCAGACAGGGAGGCAGGGTAAGAGAGATTCCCTTCATCTTTATAGAGCCTTTGGGCAGGGAATTGTAATTCTTTCCCAGACTTGTTGAGTTCCTGAGTCTATGGAATTTCCTTCCTGTGATGCGCTCCAAGGAAGGAATGTTTGTTTCTAGCTCTCCTGAGCTTTCTTACATCCTGCCCCCTATGAGAGGGTTGCTTTCCTGTAAACATCAGAGACCAATCCAAGATTACTAAACAGGTCAAATTGACAACAAAACTTAACCATCACGCGGACCTAATCTTGTTACTCTGAAGCCTGCCTCCTGGAGTCCATACTTTTTCACTATGATTCACCAGTGCCATGCCATTATGGCTTCCTGGTAAGCTATGCTCCACTGACAGGCTACGGTATGGGTTCATGAAGTTGTTGGTCTTGACTGAACAATGATGGATACTATGTTTGGTCCATCCTCATATCCCTCCATTCGTAAAACCATATTTTATCCATGTGGTGAAAATTGGCAGTCAAAAACAGAAGTGGTGAAATACATCCCTTCCTCATGCACACACGTGCGCGTGTGCATGTGCATGTGCGTGTGCGTGCGTGTGTGTGTGTGTGCAGAACTGTAACTTTGGTCAAATACGCATAACTCTCCTCGACATACTGCTGAAATTCTAACCCTTTCCACTTCACACATATGGTTTTTTTTTTGTTTGTTTGTTTGTTGTTGTGTTTTGAGATAGCATCTCACTTTATCCCAGGCTAATCTGGAACACACTCTGTATTTGCCTTGAACACCTACCTCTATCTTCCAAGTGCCGAAATTAAAGGCATGTGCATCTACATCAGGTGGTTACAGTCTCGAAGATGTAACTGGTTAAACTGAGACCTTCCTGGTGTGGAGTTGGCCCTCAGAATAACATGAATATCTGAAGCCCCAGAGATACATTGAGAGAATGCAGTTTGACATCATCAACGGTAGGGATCACGGATGGTCAGTTGCAAGCTAAATAAATACCAAGATGACTGGCAACCACTAGATGCTAAGAAGGGTCCAGGGAAGATTCTCCTATAGCTTCACAGAAAGCAAGACCTTGACACCATCATGATTTCAGCTTCTACGTTCTAAAACGATGATGATTAACTTTCATTTGTAACCTTAGAAACTGAACACACTAGGGCTTCATCATTGCCCAGAATACTCGTTTATACCTGAAAAATGTGAAGGTCTGATTTGGATTAGTGGAATATGTTAATGTGGCCAGACTTACCATGTACTTATAAATGTTCTATTTATTTTACTTTTTCTATTTATTCTATTGTGGGTTTGATAGCTATTTCAAGATAGTCAAAGCCTGAAGCCTTTTATAGCTTGAAAATGTTGTGAACTCATCTACAACTTAAAACATCATCAGTGTTGATATTTTTAATTAAATTCTTAGTTTAGGATATTTATTTTCTTAGTTTTTAAAAAAAGATCTGATGTTTACATATCCATGGAAGCTATTTATTGTCTTTTCATAAATGAAAATATCACAAATTCTTGAACCACTAGCACTCTCTCTGAGATATACACATTTTACTTCACTTTTCAGACAGTTATTATTATAAATAAATCTGAGGCAAACAACTTTGTATGTATCCGTTAATCTTCCCCATTGAGCCTTATACATATGCAAGTTTGGAAATTTATTTAATGCAGAAAATGACCACTTCTATCAAATATTATTATACCTATGAATTTATTTTACTCTTCGAAAATAGCCGAAACATCATAATTTGAATTTATATTACTTCTACATATTTATAATTTCCTTTCCTTTTATCTCATTTTTGAATTCATCTTTCTATTCTTAAAGCATTTCTGTATTAGGCCTTTTACATAATAATAGAATTCTGCAAACTAACTAAATACTTTTGAACTCAAGACTTGAAATATTTCATTGTTTTCCTTTCTTATCATTGCCCGAGTCATAAAATGAATATTATGGCTGCTTTTCCCCCTGTTCTCATCCTGTAACTGTTTGGATGACTTGATTCCTATGTGTGCTGATCTTTTACTTTGGTTTCATAGATCTTAAGGTTTATTGAATACCATTTTAAATTTGGAGTTCATAATTCCTAAATAAGTCTGTAACATTTTCTTTAATGACATATTGTTCCTCTTCATGATCCAAGCCATATTCTCACTAGTAATGAATATTTGTGAATGGTTGAAGAGGAGGTGTATGTTCAGTCCTGATAGTATCTCTACATGAATAATGGTTTGATCTTCCACTTTTTAACATTCAATATTCTCTTTATATATTGTGCTACCCTGGAGGTTTTCGTTTATGTGGAAATAATACTAAATGTATTTATACCCATAGTTTATCATTCCACAGATTTTGCATCATTCTCTCAATGCACTGGTACTTTGTGGGAAGTTAAGTTTGAAAATGAAATACTAGTTCATTTACTAGAGGGATTTTCAAGGCATCCTGAGTGGTTTTAAGTGACATTTGCAATTAGAATTGGGAGCAAAGCAGAGTGGAAAATTTGGGCGAATTTTTTTTTAAAAAAGCATGCCTTTTGTTTAGAGAAAAATCAAAAACAATGAATGTTATACCAAGTAGGTTGTGGTTGCTGGAGAAGCTAATTTGTCACTGGGAAGTATAAGTGCTGCCTCATTGGAATCGCAAGCTCAGACTTTCATCAATAGAGTAGAACTCCAGCAGGACCTCCCATTAGGTGGCTGCTGAGGGAAGTATTTTCCCTGATCTGATTCTCTGTGGTGAATAATCCAGGCACTCAGAAGCTTTCTAATTATAGTCTAAGTGGGTTCAACTAAACCCCACACTGGCAATCAAAGACACTCTTGACATCTCTATGATGATGGTTTAGCGAACACAAAGTCCAGATTTCTAGACTCATCCATGCTTCCACTGAGAATTCAAAGGGAAAGTTTCAGCTTCTGAGGAGGAATGTATGGCTGTGTGGAAGGCCCTACAGGCAAGCCCAGAGAGTATGATGCAAGAAGAAAGACACCATGACAGGAATGTGGAACTTGGGCTAGGAGATGCCCCAGGAACTGAGCTGAGCCTGCCAGAGAGAGCTCATGTGGGTGACATTCCAAAGATGACAGGGCAGTGCTCCCCAACATCCTTCCACCCTGGGTTCTACAGGGTGGACATGGTGCTTCAGTGTTTAACGTCTTCCCTGCTGGGTTTTGGTGTTTCTGTGGTCTAATTCCCTCTTGTTATATTTATATTCCTCCTCTTTTGGAATGGTACTGTTTATCCTGTGGCATGCTGTGAATATGGATATTTTACTTATCTTTGTAGGACTGAAAGATAACATCGTGTATATGAATTTGGAGGAGCTTTTGGACTAATACTTTGGACCAGTGTTGGAATAATTGAGAATCTGGGGACATTTGAGAATGAACTGAATGTTTTTTTTATTATTTTATTTTTGCATTTAGATATGATTATAAAAATGTAGTGGCCAATGTTTTGATGTTATATTGGGGTTGTGATAATAAATTTTACTGTTTAAGGCTTTTAAAAGAACTGGTCCTATTACTTGGAGATTTTGGACATTGCAGGAACAGGACCTAATAAAATGGAGTAAGTTTACTTGAAGCATACTCTTGAAGGGAGTATTGGGGCCTGAATTCTTCTCTCTCTTTAGATCACATGAGATGAACAGTTTTCCACCATTAAATTATCCCCACTATGATATTCTGCCTCACCATAGGCCCAAAAGCAAATGAATCAGTTTACCATGTATTGAAATCTCCGAAGCTTTGAGCTAAAACCAATCACTCCTCCTTTAAATTGATTTGTCTCACGTAATGTTTTCACAGTGATAGGAAGACAGCACACTATAAATGGCAGAAATAAGCAACCAAGATGGAAAGCAAAGAGTATACCAGTGCCACCTACATCCAGTTATTATTGATAACCGAAGGACTTAGTTTAGTTGTGGGTAAATTGCACAGTGCTTTTGACAATCTTCCTGGATATATATATATATATATATATATATGACTACCATTTACTTTCTAGAAAAGCCTTATATGATTATTATTTTTGGGAGTTGATTATCATCTATCTATACTCTAACTTTACTGAAAAAGTGAAAAAAAATTCCAAATGGAGGTCACAGATATTTTGCTATTACTTCTAAAGCTAGGTGTATTCGTTCAAACAAATGTTTCAGTTGAGTAAACATTTTCAAATGTTAACCACACATGCATTTGTAAATTACAGTGGCATCTGTTAGGCTATGATTATTATAAATAAACAAACTCAGCAGAAGATATTCTTGAATAAAAACATATTTGGATATGCTTGATTTGTTTTAACTGACTTTTTTTCCCATGTGAAAGGAAGCATATTTTGAACAAAAAAGCCAGGGATCAGACATTCCTCCAATGCTAACTGATGGCTCAATCAAGTCACAGGTATTGAACAGACCACCAGAGGATTTTTTTTATTTATATGGAGGAGAATAAAATACATTGTATAAATGAAAATGAATTTTCAAGATGAACACATGCAAAGAGCACAATAAGTACTGAAGATTTTTAAAATGGAATTGGTTTTAAACCTTTTCTTTATTTGTAGTCTATTTTTTCCATCTAGAAAAATTCTCACATAGAAAAGCCAGGGAAGGGAAGATTCAAAAACTCATTTTTACTATTGTCAAATTTCTCCAGTAACAGAGTTCAATTAAATGAAAAATAAATGATAATTCTAATCACAGGCACCATATCTTTTTATTAAAAACAGTTACTTTCTGAGTGGTGTTTAGATTTAAAACAGACACAATAATAATGATAACATGACAACGACATATTTCTATATATTTCAGTTATGAATACTTCTATGTATTTATGTTTTGCTAACACAAGGGTAAGTTAATGATCTTATAATAGATTTTTTTGTATAATAGATTTTTTTCCTTGACTTACTTTCAGTACATCAATTAAAAAATTCTCACAGTGCATTTTGAATTATCTGTGTGGTCTTTTGCAAACAGGTGGCAGAAAATGTAATAACTGAATTACTGGCTGTAATTTTTTTTTCCTCTCAAACTGATTCAAGAGAGAAAGATTTTATTTTGGCTCACTGGCTTGGATGGTTTGGTGAATGATGGTCTAGTCTCTGGGCCTGTGTAGATATTAGTGTCAAGCTGGGGAAGGCATGCAAGAGCAGAGCAATGGCAAGATAAATTTTCCCACATAGGCATCCATTTGCCACCTGCTAAATTTTCTGTCATCTTCCAAAATACTGCCTGCTACTAGTTCTGTAGCAAGCCTTCAATAAAGGCAAATTAGTAAAAAAAAAAAAAGCTACTTTTGGTAAATCATAAGATAAATAAGGCAAAAAAATAACTAATACTATAAAAATTAAAAAGATGTAAAAATTCCTTAACTGGAACTTCACCTATGTGTTAATTAGTACTATTTTCTGTTATTTCGGAATAAAATATGGGAAGTGGAAAAATAGAACAAAAGTAACCACATATATTTTATTTTTAACTACACTATTTTCTTTAAACATTATTTCATGTACATATCTATATTTTCATTTTTTATTTTTTGTAATTATTTTCAAGGAGAGAGAGAGAGAGAGAGAGAGAGAGAGAGAGAGAGAGAGAGAGAGAGAGAGAGAGAGAGAGAGAGAGAGAGAGAGAGAGAGAGAGAGAGAGAGAGAAGACGAGCATGCCAGGGCCTCTTACCCCTACAAATAGCTCCAGACACATGTACCACCATTTGGTACGCTTTGGATTTACATTGGTATTGGGGAGTTGAAATCAGGTCAGCAGCGATATTTACAAGCAAGCTGAGCCATCTCTTCAGTCCTCAATTGAAATTTTGAAAAAAATATTGGGGTTGATAAATCTTTCACCCACAATTTATCCTGTGTGTATAAGTAAAATGAGTGTCTTCCAAACAACATGTGATGAAATCTTTTACTAATCTTATATTGTTTCATTATTGAGTGTCCTGGTGTCATTCATATTTAAGGTAAACATTCATATGGTTGGATTAAACTGTATGATACTGCTTGTCTTCTCTATCCCGTTGGAACTTGGTTTCTTTTCCTGAACCTTTGCTATAAATATAATAACACAAAACAAGATCATTTCTGACTCATTACTTTCACACAGCATGATGTTTTCAATTTAAACCGGTTTTAGCAGGGTGATTATTTCAGATATTTTTAAGTATGGAATAATACTCTATGATAAACATAGGCTGTATTTTAGCTAGCCTGCTTTTCCCCTACTAAATACGTGATTGGTAAACATTGTCTTGTATTCTTAAAATACCTGGATATTATGTTTCACAAAAGTCTGCAAATATGAGGAATTACAAATTGCCTCTCCATTAATCTTGCCTTAGTTCTTTAAATTTTATATATGAGCACTAATTCCAATTTAAACATGTAGTCCTATGTTGTTTTTTTTTTTCTGGTATTTATTCTATTTTCCTTGTAACATTTAGATCTATGATTTATTTTCAGTTGCTTTGTATATTTAATGAGTTGGGGGTACAAAATCATCCTTCTCTACATTGATATTGAGAAATCTGAGCATTATTTGCTGAAAAGACTATATTCTAAATTATACTGTCTTGGCACCCTTGTCAAAATTTAATTGATTATTGATGTAATTATCCTTTTCTTAACTTTAGATGATATATTGTTCCATTGACCTGTGCACTTTCTCTTATGCTATCACCATAATGGCTTAATTATAGTAGTATTTTATTAGCAACCATTAATATTTTATTGGGATTTTAGGGAAGACATGCTTTTTCCTCAGAAATAATCACCTAATTCCTCAAACAATTGTCTCTCAGTTCAGTCACCACTCCATAGGCTCTATATTTTGTGTGACGCAAAAAGGGTAGAATTTATTTTGCTGCCTTATTTTTATACACTATGAATATAAAGCATAGTTTTGTCACCTACTGTCAAGTTTGCATGAACTTTCAACATTTACCTTTTTTATTAAAATGAGCTCTGTTTGGTTTTACTAGCCCAGAAATTTTAGGTTTATTTTAAGATAATATAATGTGTAAATATTATACATACACTCATATATACATATATATTTTACTGTATATATTTGTTGTTTGAATATATGATTATACTTATAGAAGTATGAGTTCATAGTATTTAAATTTCCAATTATATTTTTCATCTCATGAATGAGATGAACTTAATATTAATTAATAAAGAGAACATATGGGATAAAATCAACATAGTGTAACAAATTGTTTATTAATTTCTAATATGTAAGATTGGAGGAATCAGTGCTCATTAATTCCAAAAGATCTTTCTGGATTACTTTTGTCAAATATGGAAAATGCTTACTTTTTCAATTGATATATCCATCAAAAAGGCTTGAATAAGCACTTTTCTAGATAAGGAATATCTATCAAATCTATCTATCATCTATCTATATATCTATATCTATATCTATATCTATATCTATATCTATATCTATATCTATATCTATATCTATATCTATATCTATATCTATATCTATATCTATATCTATATCTATCTATCTATCTATGGCAGGAAAGGATATAAAGTCTGGTACAGGCATACATAATTAAACAACATTATTTCTGATAATAACAACTAGGAGAAGACCAACAAGGAGAGTCATCTCTGTCAAATAAAAGCATCAATAGAGGCTGGAAGATGAGAAGAAAGCTTAAATCACTTCCTGAGAGAGAAGTAAAGCTAGCATGGTAGCGTGGCAAAGCCTTCTGTTGCAAACTGAACTTTAGGTTTTCTGTCTTGCTTCAGTAAAAATAATTTATTTCTACTCCTGAATCTCATTGAAGCTCAGTTTCTGTATCATCCTCTACTTAACATCCTGTGCTAAGATTTGGGAAGTGTGGAATTAGATGCTGGCTTCTCCAATCCCCTGCTCAGTGACCCAAATTTTGAGGGGAAAAAAACCAACCAAACAAACAAGCCCATGGAGCTTCCTAGGATTGTGGGCCTTCTAATTCCCCTTTATCGACTCACATAGGGACACATTCCTTGAGCTGAAGCATTTTCCAGGACAGGTTTTACTCTCAGCTTACAGTGTGGAGGAATTTTCACAGCAGGGAAGGTCTGGTGTTAGGAGTGGAGGCCAGAGTCCCATTGACATTCACTAAGCAGAAGACTAACAGAAAGTGGGGCCAGACTATGAAACCCACAAAAACATTCCTAGCATCTCAGTGGAACAAGTGTCCACCTCCTAAACGTTCCAGAACCTTTCAAAAAAGCAGGGATCCAATTGTTCAAACACATAAACCTCTGAGGTACTTTTAACATTCCAACCACAGCTTCTGCATTATTACTTCATGATCTCTCCTTATAAAAACCATTTCATGCTAATCCTATAAAATATCAGCCCAGCTAAATTGCAAACAACTCTCCAGTATGTGAGTTCAGTCTCACACATGTTTCAAAGGAAAATTACAACCTTGAAATCTAGTGTTTTCAATTACAATGTCCAACTGGCAACTAGAATATATTTGTTATAAAATAAGGTTACAGTGCTAGAAAAATACAACATGATAACATTTAATTAGAGATGTGTGGTGATTATGTTTGTATTTCAAGCATTCAGGCAGCTCAGATAGGAGGATGACAAGTTCAAGGCCATCCTTGGCTCCATTGGGAGTTTGAAGTGATCCTGGGGTACATAGTAACACCCTGTCTCCACAGAATACCCCTATATGCAAAGCTAGCAATTAATCCCATACTTTTTTCTTTTATAACCACAACTACTTTAGAGAAAATCAGCTATCATCAGGGAAGAAAATGTTTTCTGCAAACAGTTCTGTATTGAGTCTGAGTTAAATGTTATATTTCAGGAAGATTAGCATACATTAGACAACAATGGAGAAAACACCCAAAGCAGTGCTCTGTCCCTCTCCAGTTCTGCATCTGAATTCTATCTGCTGCAGGTATCAGAGAAAGGCTGTCAATCAGCTCCCTTGCTGGGGAGAAGCAGTAGATGGTACAGTTTAATTTTATTATGGAAATTGATTTGCATCTTTTATATTTCTTGATTGAAATCTTTCCAGGTAATGGCATTGAAGAATACTCATAAAACTGCCATGACTAGGGTAATAACTATTATTATGATCAAATTTAATAAAAAAAATCCTTGCTTGCAATATGGGAGCTATGAATAATTCATGTAAATTGTTGCTTAAAATGTGATAGAGAGGAAAAGTCTTGTAGAAAAATCTTAATGTATCCAGACAGGGATGATAATTGGCTTTTGCAAATAATGAATACTTCATGTACAAGCCAAGACGAACACAGATAGAGGAGAGAGTTTCACACACAGAAGACAATTCCACAAACCTGATTTTTGCTGGATGAGTCGGAGAGGTGACTTCTTAAAGAAAGAACTGTCATGAAATACAGACCCTAAAAATATAATCAGAACATTACATGGCTTCTTTTAAATAAAACTCAAAAATATTTAAAATAAGTCTATATTGATATATGTGGAGATAATCTATGAATATTGACTTTGGATTCTCAAGCTTAGTATTTTCTGTCTATATTATTTAACAATTTTAGAGGCCAAGGCATTCAAGTTAACCCGTAAGAATTTGCACAGATTGAATACCAGAGCAATGTTTTTTTCTAAAGATGCTTTAAAAGAATTTCAGTTTTTAAAAATAGGTATCTCTGTAGCTATCATCAATTTTTGTGAGGGTTTTTTTTTTTTCAATTTCACTTCATTTCTTGTAACCGTTAATGTCTTTTCTTCCTGCTTTTATTGGCTACCATCTGGTGGAAAACAATTGCAATAGCAGAGGAAATTTGAAATATGTGTAATAAGACAAAGATTCTAATTGGAAATATAATCATCATATAATTTATGTTCTGGCATAGGTAGGAAACTGGTTATTAACTTCCTTTCCTAGCATGCTGAAGTCTTCTATGATTATGCCTGGCTCTTAAGCAATTTGATAATGTATATTTAATTTTTTATGATTAAAATAGATTTTGCACTGCAACCATTTCAACAAAAGTTGATGCCTTTTGCTGCTGTAATTTTTGCTTCTCTTTCATGATTTCAACATAATCAGGATACTTAATTGTCCTTAAAAGCTTATTTTATATACATTATTTCAGCATAATTTGAATAGTGCTTCATTTAACATTTAAGCTACATTAGATTAGAAAACAATTTATATGATCAGTTTTCCATAATCAGGAATTACCAGGGTTTCTGTGCACCCAGAAAACTTTCAATATTTACAGTTCTTTTACCACCACACTCATTTATGTTACACAATTAGACATAGATTCTCCTATCTTTAGGTTTGTCTTAAAGATACCCACATTGAAAATGATCCTTTTGAACTAGGAAGGTAATAGTAAAAAGAGAGACAAAAGCTATGGATGTGTAAATATTTCTGTAGTAAGTGTAGTTCCTTGGAGTGTGTCCCACGAGTTGTACAGCTGTGTCCAATGAGAATTCTAGTCCTAAATTTTGCTATTATTTCCATACTTATTTCTATAATGGCTATACGAGTATATACCAGCTAAGGATTAGAATATATAAATACGCCTAAATATCCCCCAACAGATGAATGAATAATGAAAATGTGCTACATATACACAATGGCATTCTATTCATCAGTACATACCTGAAATTTATAGGAAAATGGATGTATTTGGAAAGAATTATATTAAGTCAAGTGACAAAAGCTCAGAAAGTCCAACATGACATGTTCTCTCTCAAAAGCATGTCCTAGCTTAAAATATGTGTAGGTATGTATATGTTAGGGGACAATTTTGAGGAAGACCTATGAATATAGAATGGTAACCGAGAGTGCGTATAGCAAGATGAGCAGAAAGAAGAAAGAAGGATGAAAAGCGGATGTGACAATAAACAGATGGAGGGAAGATACTAGGAAGCAGGGGAGGTGAAGGGGGAGATCAGCTTGTGGGAGAGGAGGGAAAATGTGAATCAATTACAATCAATGGTATGTCACAATACCAGAGGGAATGCACCTAAATATATGAGAGCTAACCTAATTTTTTTTAATGAAAAGGAAGTAAACAAAAAATAATTTGAAAAACAGAATTTACCTGGCCAATTCATGGAATGTATATCATTAAGCCTGCTTAAGATATGTTTATTTTAGCAATTCAAATAATCTTTTCATGGTTTTATTACAGACTTCTCTCTCTCGCTGTTTTCTTTCTCTCTCCCTCACTTCCTGTGTTTCCTTCCTACTACACATAAGCAGACACCTATAATGTATATTTATTATATACATACTTAAATATACATATATATGAGTGTGTGTGTTTTCATACATACATAAGGAGGTAGGTATAGACCTGCATATGTTGCATTCATACACATATATTTGTGCATATGCATGCTAAGTAACAATTATCTGCATAGATATTTCCTCCTAGATGAATACCTTTAATATAAAATTTACATACTTCAGAGATTCAGTGACATTCTGTGTTTACATAGCAATGCTCTTTAGAGTATAAGCTTTTTATGTTTTCACATTTCTATTCAATGCCTTGAATGGAATGAATTTATAAATGCGTAACACATATAAAATAATCATAAACATCACCTAGTATAGGCAATCTTTGAATGACCAAATATTTTTCTCATTCATAGGATGCCTAATATTTGCCCCAATTACTCTACTAATTTGCTTCAAGGCATAAATGATATCCCTTTTTTGTGCCTCAGCAATTACATTTTAAAACCTGCAATTGATGCGACTCAGTGAATCCCATGTTGGATTTTGAAAATCTTTTAATTCTCCATATTATTACAGTGAGCTAATGATGGGAACAGCCAAGCACCGGAACCAAGAGCAAATCAACTTCTTGGAAAAGTCATGATGGGAGACGGTTTAATCTTCAGTGACAGGTGAGGGAGGAGTCCTTCCCTGCTGGCAGAACTACTACTGAGAATTATTTCTAAAGAAATATCATTTACCTACTCATATTAGTATTCATATATATATATGTGTGTGTATGAGTACACACACACACACTTACACACATATAGTAGATACTTTTAGGTGTGTGTTTTGCTTAAAGTTTAAGTACAAATGGCACATCAGATACAATATAAATCAAGACCGAAAGTTGTTGTGAGCTTGGCTTTCAATATGCTTCTCCCTGAACTTTAGTATATTAATCATTTATGCATGAAACATGTCTGCTATAATCAGTTTCTATGACAACCAGGAAGCTGGCTGATCACACTGATTCATGCAGGATGGTTTCCTAGGTTATGACCAATTTACTAGACCTCATTATTGTATCAAAATGACTGGCAACATCAGCTAAAAAAGAAGTGATAGTTCACCATTTTAAATACTCTTGCATTTTAAAGGTATTAGCATATTTAAATAATCCTTATGCTAATAATTCAAAAAGGTGAAATTGAAGAGTGGATCTAAAGTACATATTAAGCTAATGAAACTAGAGATATACAATAATTATAACTTAAATTTAAGGAATCAGCATGACTTTCACCTGTTAGGAAGATGGAAATAAATATTTACCCCTATTCCTATATTAACATTCATCCCCAAAACTTTGAGATAAATTAAAAGCTTAAAATAAGTAATTCATGTTACTAAGATCTTTGCTATTCTCTCAAATGCGTTCTTTCTGCCAAGATTGATTTTTAAAAAATTATATTTAATATATTTTGAGGTCACAAGAAAACAATTTTGGAGAATATTTTGGCATCTATTGTATTCAAGGTTCTAAAATGTCTGTAGCTTCTTTTTTGAGGTTATGGATTGGGTTTTAAATTTTTTCATGGCTTATAAAACATAAAATAAAATAGTACAATGATGCTTGGCTTCAGAACTGCATCCTGGTGGCTGATGAGATTGATACCCTAAAACAGGCAGCAAAACAAGAGAATATGGTTAAGCCATATTTTCAGAAAGGTTATATCGGGAGGGAGAATGTAGCTATCAAAGTAATATTGGAAAGATGTCATTTAATCATAAGGACACAGAGACTCAAGTTTGCATTAAGATAGTAACAGAGATGCTTTTTTCTTTTCTTTTTTAAATGGAGAGCAAGTTCAATTCTAAAAATAGATCTCTGTAGAAATGAAATACCAAAAGCTTGACATTATCATAGAAAAAATAAGTAACAGGAGTTTGCTTTAATTTTGTTTTAATGAAGATACAAAACTATTCTGCAATTCACTGGGTGATGTCTTTGCAATGAAGCATGCTGATCTTAGTGATGACGTTGTATTAGAAAATTCAGGCTCATTTTTTTGAATGTTCTAGGCTATTACTGCCTGACCAACTTACACGACATGACCATTGAAAAAATGAGCTTCATTTAAAATCTTCATTGTCTGTGGCTATGGAGGGGCAACTTTATGTATTTTTCCTTATTTTGAAGGAAAACATTTTAATGCTTTAATAGTATTTAATATCTAATTTACTATAGTAAATATATTCGGTCTACATAATTTTTTAAGAAAATATCTTTCTTTCATAGTTTTCTAGGAAAAGTTCATTGGAGCATATGTTATACTTCACTGAATGCTAAATTTTCTGTCTACTGAAATAGATGTCTGATTTGTTGTTTTAAGTAAGTGAATGCTATTGTTTTTTAAATATTTTACCAATTGTAGATTCCCGGAGAAAACTCACCTTGATCATGATAAAATTATCAAGCATTTCTGAACTTGGTTTGTAAAGGTTGATTTGGGATTATACCTAGTTTTCATGAGAACACACAATTGTCAGTTCTTATGCTGACTAGAGATAGTGACATGCAATGTGATTTTGTATTAATCTTATGTGTACCTAACAAGATTATCTGATGATTACTTACTCTTGTCATCTGGAAGAATTTGAAAGAATACAATTGCTTTATCTTTTGTAGTTAATTAAAATTTGCAAATGACTCAGTTATTTTACTGTTGTCTCTATCAGGAGATTTTGAACATTGAGTTTTACAGTTTTTTTATGTATGTGTGTATGGTATGCATTCTTGTGAGTGGTGCCTATAACTGTATGTACACATCTTTGTCTGTGTGTGAACATATGTGCATGGGTTCATGCGTACTTTTTTGCACAGGTGTGTTGATGTTGAAGTAAAGGGTCCACACATGTTGTCTGACATAATCAATCCAAATCCATATTTTTTTGAGACAGGTTTCTCACCCATTCATTTATCCATGCTCCCCAAGCAAGCCTCAGGGATCCTCCTGTCTCTGCTTCCCTAGTCCTTGATTTACAGGTGGGATCTAAGACTTAACCCAGGTACTCATGATTTTCCCATAAGCACCTTTTCTACTGAGCATCTTCAGGCTCATTTTAACACATTTTTGGTTACTTGGTTCTTGAAAATATAAGATTTCATTTTACTTTTATATGTGGCTTACTAATGTTCTTCTGTTTTTAATTGAAAACTTTAAAGTAGGTAGTGTCAGAGTGAGGTTGTGAATATCAAGGCCATTTTGTGTCTGGAAGTTTGCATTGTAAACAGTCCTGCCCTTCCTTTGGCTCTTACAATCTTTCCACCACCTCTTTTGCAATGAACCCTGAGCCTTGGAGGGTATGTTCATCAACTGGTCTTTGTGGCCATTTATGAGGGGAAGACTCTCAAAGCCCCTATTCTAATGTAAAAGTTAAAATGTCTGAACTCCATCCTGTTACTTCTGATGTGTCTGGGCTGGTTCTGTTCTTAATCATGAAGGACAAGAATATTCTAATCAGGAAGACATGATCATATGAGCGATGGTGTTGCTATCAGGGCATGTATTAGCATAAGGACAGTAGGCCATGCTTCCTACAATACAGGTTCTGCTTTGTTAAATGACATTTACATGAAGCTAGACCAATAAAAATGATCTCATTTTAAATCATCAGTTAGTCTACCTAGCACTATGCTAATGATATGTTATCTAATTATTACTTGCATTAACCCTTTATGCTAATGCTACCCCCTTTTTCTGCCAAGTTGAAAGTTGAAGCTTAGAGAAATTATTTAATTTTAATGTCAACACAATTATTTTGTGGCAAATTTGGGATTCATAACCACATCTGTCTGACATCAAACCCATTATGTTACGATGAACCCTAATTATATGTGAAAGAAGGCAATTAAGAGACATTCTCTTAAAAAAATCAGACAATTGGAACTAAATTGGGTTTCCTGAGAGACACATGTCATGAATTTCACTCTGTTCATGACATATTTTTAAAGACAATCAAGTAAAATAGAAATGTGTATCCTGGAGAAGGTCTTAGGGGAAAATAAACTGTCTTTAATCATTTAATAGTCTGTAATATTGACAAGGTAATATCCTTTATTCTCTGTGAGTTCAAGCGTAGAACTTACAGGGAAAAAAGCTAAGTGCATTTATGTTTCAAAGAAGGTTGTGCTTGCTCATTTACTCTAATTATGACACACTGATAAAACTGATAATGTTCTAAGGTAACTGTTTAAACAGAGCTACTTGGACTTTCTTGGTCATATTCATAAATGGTTGGTCTAGCTGAATTTAAATGGCCCCACAGAAGAACTTAAATAGTGTCCCCTATAATGCTATGCAGAAATCCTACCATATTTCTGTGACAATCACTCTATATAAAAGCAGGTCCTTTGGGACATGATCAGGTCATTGTGAGGGAATACTGAATCAGGAAGAGACTTAAATCCAACGGTTGCTGTCTGACCTAAAGGAGAATGGTATAGCAACAGACAGATACACAGAGAGATTGTGGCCATGGGAAGATTGAGGAAGACATTGAACCATTGTGGGAGCCTGAGACGTCTTAGCAGAAGTTGGGAAGAGTCAAGGAAGAATTTTTCCCTGGAGACATAGCAAGGATCGTCACTCAGCTGAGGTTGATTTCATTCTTTTTGCTTCCAGGAATGAAAAAATATAATAATGTTTTTTTCCCTTCTTCTTGTGATCCACCTTCTTTGTGGTATAGTGTTACAATGTTATGTCAGCACTGGGAAACTAATATGAGCCTTTCAAATATGAAAATATCTACTTTAGACTACAGAATGCAAAGAAAATGGTCTTGAAATACAGAAGATTCCTTGAAGGCAGTGATCTTTGGTTGATTCATAAAACATGACTCAGTAAAAATAAAAGCAACACAGAACAAGTAAAGGGAGAGAAATCAGGTGAACCTAGGTCTGGGATTGGAACAGATAGTGTTATACAAAGAATCAGAAGTCAAGTCTGAGAACTTGGGGGACCAGTGAAACCATAATGTCCATTATCCATTGTTTTATTTTTAATATTCTAATATTGAAATAAAATTTCATTTCCCCTTACTCTCATACTATTCTATTTTAAGGGATATCTGGATTTTAGTATAGATAGCGGGACAGAGAGCACTTTATGTATTCATGTACTAAGATGTTCTAATGGTTAAGAATGGAAGAATATATAGACCATGTGTATGTAGTTCATTACAGGCAACCCATTCTGGGAGTTTCCATAAGACTAACAAATCAGGAAGAAAAAAATGGAGTGTGTGAGTATAGGATTAGCCTATAAAAGCCTGGAAGATGGAAAATTATTAACAAAAAATGATTTAGACTGCCTCTATAAACTGGATGTTTGGGCTAGAGAGATTGCTCAATGGTTAAGACACTGACCTGTGAAGCCTAAGGACACAGGTTTGACTCCCCAAGAACCCACTTAAAGCCAGATGCACAAGGTGGTGCATGCATCTGGTGTTGTTTACAGTGACTGGATAACCTGGTGTGCCCATTCTCCCCCCATCTCTGCATCTTTCTCATAAATAAATAAATAATTTTTTTAAAAAAAACTGGAGTTTTAGTTTAGATGGAGAAGATTCTGGAAGGATTCCAGAAGAGAAAAGGCACCATAGACAGAAAATGAGAGCAGCATAGTAGACACTGGAAGAGAGTCAGGGATGAGAAAGAACTGAAAATGTCATATGGAGACACATAAGCTATGGAAATGGATGAAAGGAAGAAGAGAGACAGAGACAGAGGGGGGAAAACCCAGATTATTACATGATCTGACACTCTCGAACAAGGAAATTGATGAAATTCTGTATGAATACACTATCTCTAGGAAAGGGTTGGATTCTAAACATTGGGGCAGGACTCAGGGTCTCTGTCACACAAACCTAATTCTGATATTGTTTAAAGTGGCAAAAAAGTTGATGCTTCAGCTTTAATTTATTTTTTCACAGCCCACTCTAATGCCCATGTCTTAATAGAAGTGGATTTTATGGATCCCCAATTGATATCCAAGAATGTTGAGATAAATAGTGTTGAATGTATTATGTGAGAAATTATGAGTTTGAGTTTTTGGTCTTATGATTCCTTAAAATATTCTTAATTCTGGCATATATTTTTAAATTTCTCCTTGATGTTGCACTGCTTAGGCAAATCAAAAAATATTTTTCATTAGATGGTAAGTCCCTCTGAGTCATATTTCAAAGGAAATTAAATTTCCATGGAACAGAGTATCACATTATAAAAAAAAAGAAAACATTTTTTATATTTCTCCATCCAAAGTCTGCATTTTTACACCTCTGCCATGACTCCATGTCTTATCATTGCAGACAAATATGTGTGTATAAGCCTTTCTGGTTTAACCTAGATCATTTGAGATACAGAGCCTTGTGAAGGGTCAATTAAGAATGGAAATGTTATGTTTTACTATTACATTTCCCACACAAAATGTAAACCCCAAAGCATAATTACCTGCCACATCTATAGCTTAAGAGTATCATGTGTTCACTGAACTTTGATTGTCAAGAGTAATGTGTAAGGTTTATCCTATGATATCCTGAAGGTGATTTCTCCATATATTTAATTTATTCAAATTATTAGAAAATTATTTCCTCGTTGTAGCACACACTACTCACTGTCAAGTATGAATTAAAAAAATGCCTCAGACTTTTGACTTTGTAGAAAGGGTCATGTTTCATTATTCAAAATCAATTAACTGAATTATCTGTTAATCAAATTTTATATAAAACATAGACGATACATGATTTACCCTTGGAATTATTATATTTATATTGAAATTAGCTTCTTTGTTAATAACAAACTCATAGTATTTTGAGGTTAATATATATATATATATATATATATATATATATATATATATATTTTGGTTTTTCAAGGTAGGGTCTTGTTCTAGTCCAGGCTGACCTGGAATTCACTATGTAGCTATGTAGTCTCAGGCTGGCCTTGAACTCACGGCAATCCTCCTACCTCTGCCTCCCGAGTTCTGGGATTAAAGGCATGCACCACCACACCCGGCAGAGGTTAAAATATATCTCTAGATCTCTGGAATCATTATATATTTTTGACAAAACATTTGGAAACTTCATTAATTTCTGTCAAGTTTGTAGAGCTGCTTTAACTGGATTAGTGTACACTTCAACTTGATGTTGAATTCAAGTGTATCAAGTTGATTGTCTTGGAAAGAAATTATACTGCTAATGAATTTGGGCAGGAAGGAGTCTACTTTATTCTCTGCTATCAAATGTGAGGATTACAAATGTGAAAAGGGAGTTAGTGAAATTAATGATGAATGTGAATTATGTGCAGTACTGTAGCACTGGGAAGTAATTAGATCAAAACAATCTAACAGGTTAAAGATTATCTTTTTTTTTTCCTCAAGTTGAAAAACGGTGCATTTAAAATATTATTTTGCTCATTACATTGGACTATTAGGTTTTTTACTTAGTTGCTGCCTCTGAGCTCCCAACAACTTTTTATAAATATCACCAGGATTGTAACTCTGCTTTTAGGAAGGGGAAGATACTGGACTAGGTTAATCAAATATTTATCTCTATAACAAAATGCCTGTAACAAGAGTCAGGATAACAAGAGGTCTATGTTGGTGGACAGTCCTTGAGTTTCCAGTTTATGATTGGTTGAAGGGTGTCATGGTTTGATCCAGGTGTCCCCCACAAACAAATGAATGTGTTCTGATAGATTGATCCTCAGTTGTTGGCAGTTCGGGTTTTACAACCTCGATGAAGCTGTGTTGTCAGGGAGGGTTTATGGGGTTATAATCCAGCTTCCCCTTGCCAGTGTTTGGCACACCTTCCTGCCGCTGTTTGCAGTGCTGTGGCAGAGGTGATGTCCACCCTCTGCTCATGCCATCTTTTTCCCTGCCAGGATGGAGTCTCCCCTCAAGTCCATAAGCCAAATAAACCCATTCCTCTACAAGCCGCTTTTGTTTGGTTTCTTTCTGCGTAGCAACTAAGAAGCTGACCACAACAAAGGGTTTGCTTTGGTCTCTTCTGGGGGTGTACCACAGTTGAGCTGTGCAAGGACATTTTGCTGTTGTTATGACCAGGAAACAGGGAGGAAGGGAAGAACCTGCTTGTCAAAGGACCCCTTCAAAAACAGTCCTTTGTGTACAAAAACACCTCCTACAAGGCCTTCCTTACCTGCCTTAAATGCCATGGTGGGGGAGAATATCCAGAGACATTGTCCCCCTCAGCAACAATACACAAGGGGGAAGAAAAAAACAAAAGAATGAAAAACTGGCTACCTCGGGTACAGTTCATAACCCCCTAACCTATGGACAGATCCAGTATTCACACCAAGGAAGGACCCCAGTGGGTAGGGGACAGAGAGGAGGGAAATGGTTACACATTCAGAAGATTTGCTCATAAAATGTATATAACTATTCATTATACATAATGAATATATATATAATGAATAGTTATATACGTATATTACATATGTGTATATAACTACTATATTATATATTATTATATTATATTTCTCCCAGCACTCATTAACACCACTTCATGCACCAAGCCAGTAACATGTGGGTCTTTGGAGGAAATTCATGATCCATATCATACCATATGAAATAACAGCAGAAGTATTAGAGAGAGACATTGCTTTATAAAATGCAATGCAATATGTTGGCACACAGAGCAATGTCTCCATACGCCTGAAAAGAGATTTACCATGTGACCCAGCTACACCACTCCTTGGCATATATCCTGATAACTCCAGCACTACCCTAGAGATACTTGCTCTTCTATGTTTATTGCAGCTCTATTCACAATAGCTAGGAAATGGAGCCAGCCTAGATGCCCCTCAACTGATGAATGGATAATGAAGGTGTGGTTCATGTATATAACTGAGTACCATTCATCTGTAAAGAAAAATGAAATTATGAAGTTTGAAGGAAAATGGATGTATCTGGAAAGGATCAAACGAAGTGAGGTAACTCAGGCCCAGGAAGTCAAATGCTGCATATTCTCCCTCATATAATAGCACAGCCAATAACCATAGATTGTTACTAGAAAAACTTCAGTGACAGGGATGGGATACCTTCCAGTGAGTTTTTGGCTAGGGAGGTTCTGGAGGTCCCTAATATATTATAGACCATTGCAAAGGCTCTTGGTTGTCCACCAGAATGAAATGGGAAGACCATATTAATAAAGATCACACACGCTTCTGTTTCAGGTCACTGAGAAATCAAGCTGGAGCTGAGCTGGAAACTTCCTCCCTGTTAACCAACTGACAGAAAGCTGGGAAAAGCTATGGCTGCATGCAGCCCTGTGAGAGAGATGTCATCAAGGGTGGTGAACAGCCTTAAGATGGGTCAGCAGGGCCAAATGTGCTAACTGGGGCAATAGTGGCACATCTATTGTGGGGGAAACCAATTGCTCTCCAGTTGGACTGGAGGACTGCTCCACGGGAGGGAATACATACCTGTTCAAGAACTAGTCAAGGGCTGGAGAGATGGCTCAGGGGTTAAGGCACTTGCCTCCAGTGCCTAAGGCCCCGGGTTCAATTCCCCAGGACCCACATAGGCCAGACCCACAGGGTGGTGGCCCTGGTGCTCTCTCTCTCTCTCTCTCTCTCTCTCTCTCTCTCTCTCTCTCTCTCTCTCTCTCTCTCTCTCTCTGCTTGAAAATGAATAAATAAAATATTTTTTTTAAAAAAAGAACTAGTCAAAAGCTCATGGCAGGGGAGATCATGACATGACCCTTGGGGAGTAACACAAGCTTTTGTCTGGCTATATATATTGTCCACCAAACTGCCTTATAAGCACTTTAAAGAAAATGAGCATACCATATAATAATGCTACTCTCACTTTTGGCTAAAATATCTCTTTTTCATATGGAGGTGACCACTGGGATAACACAAAAGACACCACAGTGCTGGGAAGAAATGACAGTGGAGTGTTCAGCACTGGGACATCTCTGTCACAGTTCCAGAAGCTCAGGGTCCATTGCAGGAGAGGTGGCAGAAAGATTGTAAGAGCCAAAGGAAGGGTAGGACTGCTTACAACGCAATCTTCCAGACACAAAATGGCCTTGCTATTCATGACTTCACAGTGCCTGATAATACCTACACAAAATAGGAGGAAAACATGACACCGAAACAAAACAGAGACTAATTGAGAGAGGGAAGAGATATGGGGAGTGTGAGGAAGGAATCATATGTTTTATGATTTATAACTATAGAATACATCAGTAAATTTTTCTTTTTTAATTTCAAACCTGGTATGAGTGTGGTGCAGTTCACTAGAATAAGAGAATCTTGGATCTTCCAGACAAATTCTCTCATGATCAGTCTGAGCCACAGAACTTTAAATTTCTAAGCCAGGATTTTTCCCAAAGGCAAGTTTATTCATAAAAACTCATGGGGGGAGGTGCTGGAGAGATTGCTCAATGGTTAAGGTGCTTACCTGCAAAGCCTAAACACTGGGGTTTGATACCTACATAAATCCAGATACACAAAGTGGGGCATGCATCTAGAGTTCATTTGCAGAAGTTAGAGGCCCTGACGTGCCCATTCTCTCTCTCTCTCTCTCTCTCTCTCTCTCTCTCTCTCTCTCTGCTTGCAAATAAGTAAGGAATAAAATAAAAACTAATGGGAAAGATTTGAATGAGTGGCACGAGGGAGGCCTTGCGTTAAATCAATCAAATAAATCCCAAGTGATGATTATGTGCTTTTAATTATCCAACAGATAATTTTAAGATGCATTCAAGATTCTAAACAGCATATTGTCAGAATGTAGCAATAAATGAAGGAGTGAATAATACCTAATCAATGTGTTCTAATCAGTGGCAGAAAGATTCATGGGACATTGGACCTTTTCTTGGAATGCCTCGATTCTAAGGATAAGGAACTTTTAGCTTCCTTAACATGGACAAACGGACTAGTGTCTTCACCCGCCATTTCCACAGTGTGACTGTCACAAGACAATGCCCAGGAGTCATGGAAAGTATCCGTTAGTTATTTATATCTATCCATTATTTTGTATTTATTTATTCAGAGTCATGGTTTCCCAGTCTGGTCTGGAACAGGCCATTCTTACTTGCTCAGTCCACAGCCATCTGAGATTACAGACAGGGACCCCCACCTCCAGCTGACGAGTGACATCTTGTAGCCCTTTCTGTCGTGTCTCCTTTTCAACTCTGCCATGATTACTCCACGTTTAGAGCCTCATCAGAAGGCCAATAGGAGACAGAGACTTATACATTATGTCAAACATATTCGAAAGCCACCCGTGATTAATTATGTTTGAACAGAACAAGAATGAACAACCCTTTGTAAACATTCCTACATTTGATTGCGGCAATGGTGCCTTTCCACCTTAATCAATCCTAAATTGGATCATTAGTTAATTAAGATAGGCCCTAATTAAATACTCTTGGATTTTATGTGTATCATAAGATGAAATTTCCGGAGGAAATTTAGTTTGGAGATTAGCTGTATTTAAAGATTTCTGCTTTCTAATTTCCCTGCTGTAGAGAGAGCACATTGTAAAAGGGAAGATTTGTAGGATGTCACTTACCACAGTTCTGTGACTGTGGAATGGTTTTGGGATGCTGGGTTAGACAACCTAGGGAAATCAGAAGGAGATTTTAAATGGTCTCACTCCATTAAGATTTAAAACACAGACACAGGATGGGGGTGGGGGGAGAAGGGAGGGCTTCAATCTTGCCCCTCCTGTGTTTCCAGACAAAAAATTGGGAATAGCAACTTCTGTGGGTCCCCAGAGGCTCACATAGAATAACTATGGTGAATGCTCAGGTCTCTGTCACTGTAGTCTGAGATTAAAGACTTGGGGTTTGGGGCTGGACACATGGTTCAGCAATTAAAGGCATTTGCTTGCCTGAGTTTGATTCCGCAGTGCCCACATATACCATCTGCATAAAGTGGTTATTTGTACTGGTGAAAGGCCCTGTCATGCCCACACTCATTCTCTGGTTCTTCTTCTTCCACTCTGCATTGACCTCTCTCTCTCAAATAAGTCAATAAAATGAAAAAGACAACTTACTATTTGGGTTTAGACAATAATCGTAACAAAATCCCAACTTCTAACTTAGGTTTTAAAGTATATCCATCAAATGTCTTGACATGCTGACACTGTAATGGTCTTGAGGTCACCACTACTGTCCCTTACGCACAGCTAAGTGACACTGCCACACTGGGTTCTCTCATTTTCTGATGTAGGCACCCAACTCTTACTTCCTACATAGCACTGCGAAGCATGATGATGTCCATCAAATTTACATGAGATCCTGACGGTATCTGTAACAGCTGATCTTATTTTTTCTTACTGATAAAGACCTGTAAAGGAACTATGAAACCCTGGGAGACAACGCTGCTTCCAAGAGTGTCTTCATAAATCAATAAGACACTAATGTTTGAGGAGAAGGTATTCAATGTGGGGAAAAGTGCATATTCAGAAAGGGAAAATAGACATTGTGGTGGAAAAGACAAAAGACAATTCTCTTATTGTTGCAAATACCTGGGGTAATCAAAGGCTGAACAATATTTTTTAAAATCATTATAATTGCATGTAAATATCACCTACTCTTGTTTGTATTTAATTATATAGCTTTACAAGATCCATAGAGCTTTACTTTACAAGGAATACCAGAATCTGCTAATGAGACAGGAAATATACTTCATTATCATTCCCTCCACATTGCAAAAGAAATTCTTCAGTTTAGACAGATGTGATAAATTTCAATAGCATTGGAAAGAAAACACCTGTGATGGACAATCGTCTTCTGACAAGCAGTGAAAGGGTTAAATGCACTTTAATTTCTAAAATCTGGCAAAACTCCCAAGGCTTTTAGTAAGAAACTGTTTATGTTTTCTGCCAGGTGGATGCAAATTCACCCGACAAAAAAGGAATTAATTTACCAAGGTATGATGCATCTTCTTTCCTTTCTCTTCTGGTAATTGAATATTCATCACATAACAAGTGCTGCTAATTAGCCGATTATTCCATTTACTGGCAAATAATGAACTTGCTGTTCCCATCAAATAAAGCAAGAGTTGCAAAAAAAATGTAACTAATTTTATTTAGTTAGTACTGCTCAGATAATTTTAAAAAGTCTTCAAAACATGCAATGCATCTGTTTGTGACAAATTTTTCTTTAGTAACGGTAAGATTTCAGCTTTAATGTCTTTAGGAAATGGAAGTTCTGGACTTATAATTAGTTGGTGTAATATATTCTCTGATTCTAGTGAGTCTGTATGTTTGTCTGAACTTAGTAGTTGAGTAAATTAAGAGTAATTATGTGCATTTCCTTAAAGTTAAGTAAGTTGCCCATTTAACTTTGGGAATTATTTTAACACTTTGTTATAGGAATGTTAATTATTTATGTTTATATTTAACAATGAAGGTACTTAACCTTTCTTTCTAAAGGTTATATGCTAGAAATGACATAAGAAGAATATTTCTCCTGTGTTTTAATTATGTATCATCTGATCACTTTTGTACTCTATAGTAAGTGTAAATATTGTTACTATCCAAAATTATTACATGATTAAAAACAGAGAAACCCCTTTTCTAACCATCTTTTAAAACAAAATTTGCTGTGTACATAACACTGAGCCCCCACCCACCATGCACACATTAGGAAACCTTAATGAAAACAGATAGATTAAGATCATTTAGAAAATAAAAAAGTGTGAGAATATCTGTTCTATTGTCCTTCTGGACCCAGACATCGTTTCTTCAGCAAGAAATGGGAAGGTATGAAGGCTTCTATGGTGAACTATTTGACTTAAGGGAAACATCTTAGGAATTCTCTCATCTCAAAAGCTGTATATAGAATGATCCAGTGTCATGGACACATCTTAGGAGAGACTGCGTCTGTCAATGAAGTCAGGACTAGAACCGGTTTCTAGCTACGAGTCTAAGTGACTATAAGCAGATGGTGATGCTTACCAAATCCATGAAAATAATGCCAACTCAACAATAAAGGAAGGTCACCCTGGTAAGAAATATGAATAAGACAGGCAAGACGAAGAAACAATGCCCATATGGGTTAGAGTTGACCATACAGTGAAGAGCATCCTTTTCTCTGTTCTCTGCATTGGTGAAGGACTTGGAGGAGAACAGATGTTGAGAATGTCCCAATTACTGATACAGAGGTAGGAGGATGGCTGTACAATCCAGGCCACTCTGAGACTACATAGTGAATTCCAGGTCAGCCTGGGCAAGGTAGACCAAGACGCTGCCTTGAACAACAAAACAAAATAAACAAACAAAAATAAATAACAAAAAACCCTCGAGAAAACTTTTAAGCATATTCTCCAGAATTGCCAAAAGGAAACTAAATAAGTGAATGAGATGAAAAAAAGGGTGTCTTCATCAGATTCAGATGGACAATCCATGAACTAAGGTATTTTATCTATGATTTCTTTTTTGTAGACAGGAATGCTGTAGAGACACTTAAAATGAAATTAAATTGCATAAAACTCTGTAGTGGAGAATTCTACAAAAATTCAATCAGAGGTCTAGACATGGGTTTAGTTTCCACAGATGCTTGCTGATCACCTTAAGGCTTTGTTTCCACAGATGCTTGCTGATCACCTTAAGGCTTTGTTTCCACAGATGCTTGCTGATCACCTTAAGGCTTTGTTTCCACAGATGCTTGCTGATCACCTTAAGGTTTTGTTTGAGGAAAATAAGGAGTGATGGGAGATTGTGTGGCAACTGTTTCCCCTCTGTGGAAGACAGGAACTGGAAATGAAGACTCCTCAACCACTCCACTAAGCATTTTAAGAAATATCTTATTGTTTCAGTGAGTAGGAAACATGTTTCATCAATTAGGGAAAGAATAAAATCTTAATATAAGGGGCTTCACAATGTCGACAAAGATCTGGCCCCATGGAAATTTGCTTCGGGAGATAGTTATGGAGCCTATTGTGAGATCCTGCTGCTAATACATTAATGCTGAACGTCAACAGCTACCATTTTATATCTAAGACATGAAGTTTATGTTAATATGAAAGATGGTGGGTAAGTTATTCTACAGATATAAAATGATATCAGGAATGATGTGTGGAAAAATTTTAATCACCAAAGAATCAACCATTTCCTATGACCTTCAAAGCTGAAAAGGCTGGCCCATTATATACTGTGGGCCTGAGGCTTTCATCTTTAAAATTTTTAATAAGTTTCTCCCAGGATTATTTTTTTTCCACCTTGCTTAATTGACTTGTGCTGATAGAGTCATTTTATATAGATAATATTGAATGCTGTAAGGTTTTGTTTTGGATAAACATCAACGTTTCTGCGAAGGTTTTGTCCTTATTCAATGCTTTTACACATGTGTAAAACAAAATCACCTTGAAGAAATAGCTAGAAAGTTTGCTCTGTTGATTAGAGTATTCACCTGATGTACTTTATATAAAATATTGTTTTGATGATTATAATTTTAGGTAATCTATTCCATCACTTTGAAGTGTGTGCTTATGTAGTATTGCTCTGTGTGTGTGTGTGTGTGTGTGTGTGTGTGTGTGTGTGTGCTTATCTGTGCTATATTCATGGGTGTGTACAGAAGAACAGGGCAGGTGAATGCAGGCCGAGGCCAAAGGAAGATATTAGGCTTCTTTTTCTCTATTCCCTTTCTGCCTTATTCCATGAGATAGAGTCTCTCTCTGAGGCTGCAAGATTCCAGGATGTCTTGATACAAGGAACGTGAGGAATCTTCAGAAGAAACCAGAAAGGAGATAAAGAATGGAGTCAACTCAAGAGAGAACCAAAGGTGCTCAAATGACACAGCCAATGACACAGAGCTGCCCAAGCCCACTGAGAATCATATTATGTCAGCAGATGCTACGTTTCAATGTTTGCCCTGCAGGGCTTGGGTCTTACTTTGTTCTAATCAGTCCTCGCTGTGGATCCTCTTTTTTTCTCCTTTTTTTTTGATTTTTTAAAATTTATTGTCCATAATGAGTTACAACATTTAGTGGGCAAACAATGAGTTGTTATCCCCAATTCCCCGCTGCCCCCACTCCCCAATCCGCTGGATAACCTCCTCCATGGGTCGTCTGGATCAGTCCTTGTGACAGGGGACCATGGATAGCCTAGTATTCAACCAGGTTGAATCCTGAACAAAGTCCTAGCAAACCAGATACAATGCTACATTAAAAATATTATCCACCCTGACCAAGTTGGCTTTATCCCAGAGACGCAGGGATGGTTCAACATACGCAAGTCGATAAATGTGATACACCACATTAATCGGCTCAAACACAAAAACCACATGGTTATCTCAATAGATGCGGAGAAGGCCTTTGACAAA
>PVHP010010761.1:0-46860 GCA_004024765.1 Zapus hudsonius | reverse complement strand
TATAGAGAGTTTCTCTTTAGACAGATTAACTTCATCTGGCTTCTTCATCTTCCAGGGTAAGTCCGAAGAGTGACGGATGGCAAAGAAACAGTATTAAGATCAACTTTCGCATCAGATTTGGTTTCCATTCGCTTTACAGTTAGATATTTCCAAGGGCAGTTTTCATCGACTTAGATTGGACCAAGAATTATGACCACAGACCACAGGCTTCTTGCCATCCAGTTGACCTCTTCTGTCAATCAATGCAATGGGGCTATCGTTGTTTTGTAACTGGGATAAGATGGCCAGAGTGTTGTTTGTTTCTCCATTCCTGCCTGATTCCTTCAGCCTCGAAGGCACCCGGTCAAAAGCTGACCAAGCAAACATCTGCAGCTACAGTTATAAGTCTGTAAGTTTAGTGGTGGAAAATATGGAATATTACACTCTGTAATTGTACTAAGCTGGCCCAACTGTGCATAAGGCAATGGGTTGTTCATAACGGTAGAGGAAAATTATCAATATTTTATGAAAATACAGGGTCTCAGACCCCGAGAACTTAAGAAAGTAAATAAGAATGACAGGAAAAAAATGACACAACACAACACCCTAAGAGCATTTTGGAAGGATTCCTAGAGGATTGGGAGAAGAAAAGAGCTTTGGAGACCTGTCCTGTCACATAGAAGCAATAGGAAGAAGGTTGGACTCCCGAGCTTTTGAGAACCTAAAGAGGGTCAAAACGGTCACGGTGGGTCACACTACAGCAAGACCACTTAGGGACAAAAGTAGCAAAATAAAGCCAAAAATATCTAGACTGCAGTTCCTTAGCCTCTTTCCTGTGTGAGATTCTTTGCCTTCAGCTCTACTGGAATATGCACCCACGAAACCTCCACCATCATTATTGACTTTAATTCTGTCCTTGGGCTCTGCCAAGTTCATATGAAGCCTTCAGAAATGATAATTCACCTTGAACGTGAACAGTTATTCAATGAGGCTTAAATGTAGACTATAAACTTTATCTGAATACATGACTCCCTTCTTGTTCAGTTAGTTCTCATCACCCTAGTTCTTCCGGTGGGAGCCATGAACTATTCCGAGTGGCACAGAGGAGAGAAACGGAGCTGTGGAAGCTGGTGCAGTCGAGGAGAAAATGGAAAGGTGAGCAAGCATAGAAACCAGCAGACCCAGATTAAAAGACCCAATTGGCTGATGTCATAATGAGATTCACAGTTTAGGTCTGAAATGTTCCTCAAAGCTCTGTGTGTTTTAGGATGAGATAGAACCTTTAAGAGGTGGAGTTTAGTGAGAGGAAGTGATGTCATTGGGATCATGCCAATGACAGAGATACTAAGATCTCAGTTTTCTCTCTCTCTCTCTTTCTCTCTCTCTCTCCTTTTTCCTGGCTACATGATGCAAGTATCCCTTTGCCTCTCTCTCTCTCTCTCTCTCTCTCCCTCCCTCCCTCCCTCCCTCCATGATGTACCCAAGGAAATAGGACCAACACTCCATAGACTGGAACTTCTAAAACTGTAAGCCAAAACAACTCTTCCTTCCTTAAAAGCTGACTATCTCAAGTATTGTACCACAGTAAGGGAAAACTGACAGTTGGAGGAGTGAAATTCTATACCTAAGCACGTTGCCTGTAAACTAGTCATATTGAACTCTAGACCTTTTCTCTTCACCTTAGTTAACAGTATCCACTGAAATGATATCAAAAGCTTTTGCACAATGAGAACCAAACCATTGTAAGCTTAACTGAAAAACAAAGTTTCTAAAGGTAGGGGGTCATATCCTAGGAAACACTTTTAACCATATTTTCCAATACTGACTTTGTTCTCAATGAGTTTTGACTGGGAAACAAGAATAACTTGCTCACCTCATACCATTGGAAGAGAAGACCATGGTCTGACCCCTGCAGGAGCACACAGACACCTCCCTTTCATCAGTAAGAGCTCTTACCTTGCAATCCAAACCTTCTCATATGCTCTGTTCCAGCTGTCCAATGTCTGTGATTAATGAAGGCAATTTCTGGACACAGCATCCACATTTTTATCTGACTTGAAGAGAGAATTATAGCCTAAAATCAAGTTGATAATTTCATGGACGTCTAAAAGCAGGAAATGTTTGAAGTTGTGGAAAGGTGGTGGAATCTTTCCATTTCAATTTGTGCATTCAAATGGAGTGCTTGGGGAAGAGTGGAAGGAAGGAAGGAGAGAGAGAGAGAAAGAAACAAAAAGGAATGAAGGAGGATTTACTATAGGACAAATCATGAATACTTGGGTGGTTCAATCAGTTTCCAGTTAATTATAAAAAGAAAAAAATTAACTTAGGGAGGAAGGGACAGAGGGAAATTTTGAAGGGATGCAGAGAAAGAGCATCACGGGAGGAAGCTTGGAACTCAAGACAGGAACAGTGAGAACAAATCAAAACTGGCGAAGCAGAGAAAATAAGAACAGAGATGTGACACATTTTGTAGAAAGACAATGATAGACAGAGAGTAAAAGCAAGGTTTTGAAACAAGACAACTAATTGTAAGGGCCATGGTGGAGGAGAATATCCAGAGACATGGCCCCCTTCAGTAACAACACACAAAGGGGGGTGGAACCGGGTTGACCCTTAGGCTTTCCATAACCCCCTACCCCATGGACTGATCCAGTCTGCCCACGGAGGAGGATATGCAGCTGATTGGGAACAGGGAAGAGGGAAATCGGGAAACTGGGAATACCAACGCATTAGCTCATTCGGTGTATCTAAGTATGGATAACAAAGATATAATTTATAAAAAAAAATAAATAAATAAAACAAGATAATTAGAGAACCAAGGGGGTGTAGGGGAATATTTCAAACTAAATGATAAAAAAGAAAAAAAATATAACCAAAATAGGAAAAGAAAAATATGAGATATATGGGGAATGTAAACTGAGCCAAGAAACCATGAGAAAACAGGCCTGTCTGCCTTATTCCAGAATTGATAAAAGTCCTCGAGGGTCTGAGAGTTCTAAAATGCCATCTTCTATCCCACACCATGTCAGAGTGATGGCTGCTTCAGAATTTCTACTTTTTTGGGTGACAACTTCCTATCTTGGCCATCATTACACAGGTCAAAGAAGGAAGAAAGTCATTTGTATCTTAGCAACATCCAGCCTCTGCATGGGAAGCAGGACATGGGCTGTGATTCCAAGGTGAGCAGCACTCTCTTGCTTTTTGCAACTCTCAAAACCAAGACAAGACCAACATGCTCCTGGGTTCTGCCACCTTAGACTCCTAAGCATCCACCGCTCTTTGCCCGAGACGGCTTTATTTCTGCATGCTGGATTTTAAATTTGTGATAAAGAGATGCATAACCACCCAGGCTGGAGATCAGTGGCTAAGTACTCTTCCTGTGCAAGCAAGAGGGAGAGCTTTGGGGGTGGGGGCCGTGAAACTGTCCCAGTTCAAGTCTCAAGAATCCAGCTAGTTGTAGTTACAAGTACCTGTAACCCGAGTCCCACAAAGGAGGGCAGAGACCAAGGAATTGCCCAGACTCACAAAATTCAGTCAGCTCTGGCAACAGTAAGAGTCTCCAGTGAAGGAGTGGAGCACCCAAAGTTTTGCTCCATCCTCTGCAGGTGAGTGCCCCCTGCTTCAGGTGAGTGTCCCCTGCTGCTGGTGAGTGTCTCCTGCTGCTGGTGAGTGTCCCTTTCTGCTGCTGAGTGTCCCCTGCTGCTGGTGAGTGTCCCCTGCTGCAGGTGAGTGTCCTCTGCTGCTGGTAAGTGTCCCCTGCTGCAGATGAGTGTCCCCTGTTGTAGGCGAACTCAGGGATGCTCCAAGGGCACATACATGTTCATGTACCAGAGATACATGCCACTCCCCCACCCCACCCCCCACACAATATACACACAAGCCCCCCGATCAGATTTCCATAGCAACATTTACAACTTTAATCATTTTAAGTATACAATCCAATATATTAAGTTCATTTACATTGTTGCCCAGACATCATCACAGTGTTTGGCTTTTGAAATTCACTTCTTATTGTAGAACCATTTGCCATGACTTTCCTTTCATTTCCATCAAGCTATGTGGATAGGAAAGTAAATGTGAAGACTACTCTCCACTCTCAAGGCAGTGACCAACCAAGAAGTGGTTGAGTGGTATTTCATTTGTGTATGCATTGTCTTTATCTGTCTGTCAAGGGACCCGTAGGCTGCCTCTGGGCTGACTATCTCTGCTACTGTGCAAAATACCATCAAGGACATGGGCGTGCCGATGCCTTTAACATACTGATTTTATTTTCTTTGGAGATATGTCTAGTGTGGAATTGCTAGATGACATGGTAGCACTACTAGATTTTTGAGGAAATTCCATGTAGCTTTCTATAATGTTGTCCTAATTTACACTCTCACCAACATTGTTCATGGATTCCCTTTTCTGGAATCCTCTCCAGCACTATTACTTTATCTTTTTAATAATAGTCATTCTATTAAGGATGAGGTGATAGCTCTCTGTGGTTTTAATTAGCATTTCTCAAACAATACTATTCAGTCTTTTAAAATAAGAACCATGGTTGGGGAGATGGCTCAGTGGTTAAAGGCACTTGTTTTAAAAGCCTGCCAGCCTGGGTTCAATTCCTTGGAATCCATGTAAAATCAGACTCACAAAGTGACACATGTAGCTGGATTTCATTTGCAGTGGCAAGATACCCTGGTGTACATATTCTCTCTCTCTCTTTCCCTCTGTTTCTCAAATAAATACATAATATTTTTTTAAAAGAAGGAACACTTATCATTTGTAACAACATAGATGAACTTGAAGGGCATTGTGTTAAGTGAAATATAGAAAGACATATATCATGTGATCATATGTGAAATCTATAAAAGATCACAGATCAGAGTACAATGATGGTCCTTGAGCCAGCTGATGTTTGCAATGTGTGCGTCTGTGGGGAAGATGTCGGTCTAAGAATACAATATTTCAGCTAAACATGAAGGATAAACTCCAGAGATGTATTGTACATCACCATGATGACTACAGTTAAATAGCAATGGGTTGAAGTCTTGAAAATGGCTAGGAGTACATGTTAAGAATTCTCACCACTAGAAAATAAGTGTGGGAGGAAATATATATGTTGATTAGCTTTACCTAAGCACAAGGTACAGATGAGATTTATGAAGTTTTATCAATTAAAAGGGATAAATCTACAAGGTTAGGCATGGTGGCTCACATCTGTAATTCCAGCACTTGTGAAATTGGGATAAGAGAATTGCCATGAGTTCAAAGCCAGCCTGGGCTAAAGTGAGACCCAGACTCAAAAAAAAATATATATATATATACATATATATAAATATATAAAATTATAATATATATAAAATGTATAAATATATAAAATAAATAATCTACAAGTAGAAACATTCCTCCAAAAATCCCAACACGAAATGTCACAATTCCATGTCAACACCATTTTTCTAAATACCTCAGCTTTTTAGGTGACAGATTCTATAGCTTTTGTCCTGGTAGCTTTTTCATCGGAAAACAACTGTACCCCAAGAAGACATTGTCTCTTGGATAGTTTGCCTCTGGAGAGAACCGTGGGGGTACTGAGTCCTCAACCCTGCAGTGCGGACATAGACCCAGGCTTTGCATTAACTGGGCTACAGCGTCTCCACTAGTCTGTGACTCTGGGCATTCTGACACCTTGAGGTCAATTCTCACCATAGCCAGTTGATTTCATAATTGCATTTATGTGTCCTCCTCAACTAAACCGACTTTAAAATCTCCTTGACTAGAAGGATTAGGAGGACAGTGCACCCAAGATAACAGCTACAGTGTTAGAAACAGAATGGAGGAAAATAAATTAGCCCCAGGCTTTTACAGAGGCAAGCAGATCCTGAACCCTGGAGTCATCCGAAGTCCAGTACCTCTTGCTTTTCCACGTGTCCCAGCGTTTGAGAAACTCCTCAGTTTGGAGTGTTGCATGGTGCATTATATAGCAACTAGTGGGTTAAAAAATGAAGTGTATGGTCAGTGTTGATGCTGTCCCTGTTAGACTTGTGAGGGAGATTACAGCCTTTTAAAAAGTAGCAATGAACATATGTGTGGTTGATCGAGAAGATTCGGCAAATCCCCCAGTACATCCAATTCATGTGTTTTTGCTTGTCCTTCCCTTCAGAGAGCAGCGCAAGTGAAATCATCTGGTTTTGACGTACTTGGTTTCATACTGGGATGGGGAAGTATTCTAAGAATCTTCTGCCATGGATGCAAATCTTCTGCTCTTGATTTGTGGTTTGTTTTCCTACATAGGAACAGGGACCCCCCAGCTGGCTTCCACATGGGATTCAGGACCACATGGGACCCTGTCCCTGTGATGGTCCTGGGGAGCCGGCAAAGGGAATGCAGTCGTGTCGCTTCATGTTGGGACACTCTGAGAAATGTGCCAATAGGTGATTCTGTCATCCCTACACAAACCTAGACGGTCTAGTTAATCACTCCATGTGGGCTCTAGATGCAGTCAAGCGACATAGAAAACACAAGATTACAAGGCAGCTGCTGGTATAACAGATATACAAGTTTATTATACACACATGCACAGAGAGCGAGAGAGTGAGAGAGAGAGAGAAAGAGAGAGGAGAATACACTCAAGAATGATTAAATGAGGTATAGAAAGTATCTAAATTAGCAACTTGGTCATTTATTATCATCAAGTATGTACTGTACATAATTATGTGAGCTTTGAAAAATTATTTATTGGAAAACAGGGGGGCTTGCGCCAAGGCCTCTCGCTGTTACAAATGAACTCCATCCAGGTGCATGCATCACTGTTTGCATCTGGATTTATGTGGGTGCTGGGGAACTGAACGTGGGCTGTCAGGCTTTGCAAGCAAGTGCCTTTAACTACTGAGACATCTCTCTAGTTCCTTATGTGAGCTTTTATATTAACTATTTTTTTATTACTGTCAACATAATAGATAGTAGGTTTGTTTACAACATCACCACCAGAAAGGAGAGAGAGAAGTGAGTTGCGTTATAGCATTGCTATGGTTATTTCACTAGGTGATAGGAATTTCATGTCTATTTCAGCTCCATACTATCATATGGTCCCACCATCACATAGGGAGACCGTTGTTGGTGAAAACAATGCCCAATTGTATAGGGTGACTGCTGTCAGCAATGAATCAAGGAGAGAAGGATGCCCTGGGAGACTTGCTAGATAGCCCTGTCTTCCCTCTCTTGCTAATTATCCCGAATCCCGTGTCCTATATCTAATCTCCACCCAGACTTCAGAAAAATGTCAAAGGAAGATGAAGAAACCGATCAATGTTAAGAGCAGTTGGCATTCACCTTGCATGGCGAGCAAGGGAATTCATGTTCCTCAGGTGGTGGGTGACACACACATTACTATGTACTTTCTTAGTTTGTCTCTGACTCCAGTGAGCAATCATCAGGGAAACCGTTTTTTTCAGAAGTTTTGTTTATTTTGAAAACCACAATTATTCAATTAATCCTTCTTTAGTTTTGTTACTTCCTATCAACAATCCAAGCATTGTATTTTCAGAATGTGGTGTCTCATGGTCGGTTTACAGCTTTTTCCTTGTTTTCCAGGAACAGAGGGGTCCATGGGTGTGCACTAAGCGTGAAGGAGGTCCATGCCCCATCAGTCTGTGACAGGACCAAAGAAGCATGTCCATACCCACCTAGGACAGCTTCCACCAGGGCCTTACAGGGTCTTCTCCGTGCAGCCCAGATGGAGAGGTGTTGGAATGAATTTCTCTGCACAGGAAAACATGTGAGGTCCAAGTTCCTCCTCAGGTCCTGTGGGAGGTTGAATGTATGGTCCCATAAACTGGGGTGATTTTGACTAAGAATTGAGCTTGTAACTTGAGTCTCCAGCAGCCTGGCTAGAGGAGGTATCTCTAGGGGCGGATCTTGGAGCCCAGCAATAAGGTGAGCTTGGGTGTGGGGGGCACAGATCACGAGCCCTTCCCTAAGTTATGTGGAGTGTATATTTGAGTTCTGAAGGTTTTGTGTTGCTGGTTGTTGATGATGTCTGCTTGGATCTACAAAAGTGAGCCGACTTCCTCCGCCCTTGATGGCGCTCCCCTGGAATTTATAAGCCTGAAATAAACCCTTTCCTCCAATAAAGCGCCTTTGTTTGGGTGTTTGCCTCAGCAACAAGAAGGGAATGGGAGAGCCTTGTTAAGGTGCATTGGGATGGACACACCAGTGGGAAGAATGTGAAGAAGCCAAGGACAAGGGTTTTGCCATCTAGGTGTCTGTGTGACGGGCTCAGAGAACAAAGAGCTCACTTGACCAGGAATTCCATGGGCTGGACAGAGGAGAGACTGGGAATGGCCCAGAAAAGAATCCTGGAAGATCTTTATACAGACATTTTCCACTCAGGTTGGACTTCCAGTCCCTGGATTAACTGCCACCGATAAGCCTGGTCCTTCTGGGAGTCTCTAATCTCACCTCTCCTTAGTCTTTTCTGGTCTAAAAGAGACATGGTAATTCATTTGTCAGTCTCTTTTTGGGGATGATATGAAAATAAATAAGATACAGAAATGCCGCGCAAGCAACTGAACTAAATGAATGCATTTGGAGAACTGGCAAATTCGCTCCTTCTTGCCCACTTGTTTGCTGTTTTGGAAGAGGATTTGTGGGCAAACATCCTCTTTTCCATCTCCCATCTGGGAACAATATATCAAGTGACTTACAACATTTTAATCGTGTAACACAAGTCTACTGTTATGAGTATTTTCTTTAAAGGGTGACAGATTAAAAAGAAATGGAGATGACAATGTCCTCATTTAACTGCAGAATATGGTCCCAAGAGCTTGGAAGAAGCTATAATCTAAATTTGAATCATTGAATCATATCTATGAGGCAGTATGGACTAAGAAACACTGAAAATCTCACACACTAGAACAGACCCTATGCTTGAAAATACTCAGTGTACATGTGTCTTTTCAGGGTCTTCTTAGACCTCGTAACAAAAAAATTCCGTATTATTACTACATCTGGTTTGGGGAACTGAATCTGTGGCCCATGCATGCTAAGTGTGTGTTCTATCACTGAGCTATGGATTTGTAATTTTATCCTAAGTCCTCACTCAAGGTTGGACATCTAACAGATGTCACTCAGAACTTGTCAGGCTACACTGATGGTGGTATGAAGGCTCAGACAGCTTTGGACCAGGGTCTGTGGGAGAGTTGCCATAGCAACTCAAGAGCACAGTTATCTCAAGTACAGGAAAGTAGGATCAGTTGATAGAAAGCTATAAAAATGTGATGGACAGACACGGGTCTAAGAGCCAGCCAAGAATTCAGGAGAGCACTTGGGGCTGGGGCCATGGGAGCCCGAGAGAAGATGAGGTATGACTGAGAGGAAGCCATCTAGGAGCCCAGCCACAGAAAACAGGTACATGACACTGATAAGGAGAAGCAAATGGCAAGTTCTTTTCAGAGCAGTAACTTCATACGTGTCAGCATTGGAACAAATCTTAGAAAGTACTGCATTGTTAATCTGAGATTATCAAATGAGGGGCCCATGTGGAAATTGAGTAACTTGCTGAAGGCTATGAATTTATAGCAAGGGGACGAGATCCAGGTTTACTGATGTTCAACTTTATCCATGCTTCTTGCAGGCACTATCTGCTTGGAAAAGGAAGTAGGAGAAAAAAGGAGGCTGGGGTAAGGGGGTAGAAGAAGAGATGCACAGAGTGCTAATTTCATCCTAAAACCCACCAAATAGAAATGCCTTTTATCCAAAAAATAATGGGCCCTCAGTGGAACAGGAGAAGGAAGGAGAGAGTAAAGAGGAAAACCCATTGGGATTATGACCAGTTTGCACTATGTTCGTATATTCAAGTGCCCAGTAAAAAATATTTTTAAAATTAAGGTAAAAAAGGTAATGATTGGGAAAAAACATTCAGAATTTCCTAACAAAATAAGATACCATCAATCATATTTTTTTCTGCTAGGATCTATAGCTCTTCCTAGTAACAATTTTTAATAACAATTAACTTTCACTAACAGTTTTCTAATAACGGTTAACTTCCATACCATACTTATTTATTTTCTGAGGGAAAGAATGTGTTCTGATTTTGGAGATGAATAAAAAGTTAGAAGATCAAAACCTGAAAATCATTTTTTAAAAATTGTGTTTCTAAATTTATTACTTTTGTACAAGATAAATTCAATGGTGACTATTTGAAATCCTTTGAAACAGTCTTATAAAAGTCTGGTTTTATAAATTGTGCCAAAATGAGCTTTAAACATTAAGCTAATATATGGCATCTTCATAAATGCATGCATATCGTTATACTTTGCTAATGTTCTTTCCTCAGAGATTTTAATTATGCTTCAAATAATATATATTTCTTATAATACTTCACAAAAAAGACACTCCATGAAAAATTCTCTTACATATCTACTTGGATGTCTATCTGCAGTTTGTGCTGGAGACTGATTAAGGCTGAGGCCATAACCTGTATAAAAGGAGGGGGTGGGTGCTTGTGCTCAGGAGAGCTTGTGTTTAACCATCTGTGGGAAAATTACATTGACAAGCTCGTACATAACTAATTGGCAGTGACCACAGAGAGGTTTTTTTGACTTCACATGAATATATGTCAAACTTCTTTAGACCTTCCTGAAGTCACCTGACTTGAAGTCACTTGAGTCTTTTGAGAGAAAGAAATCAGGCATGTGTGTAGTGTCATGGGTCGTACAGATTTTGAGCTGTTTCGGTTTCTGAAGTTAAGGTCAATATTTCATTAACGAGGATAAGAGCTCACACGTATGACGCACTTAGGATGTGCAAGGTATGGTCCTAAGTATTCTCTATGGATTAACAGTTTGAGAGGCTGTCATTATTGACGCCGCAATCCTAAGTGGCAGGATGAAAGCTCCGAGTGAGAGCAGGAACTTGGCCAAAGTCTTAGCTTCTAAGCAAGTTTGAGTTCAGAGTTTTAATCATTTATTGTACTAATTTTTAATCAATAAACATTCCGTATATTGATTGCATCAGCCCTATGAGATAATGATTTGAAGCTGCTAATTAATAGTATGCCTCTTTAAAGACATTGTGAGTCCTAAAACTAACTCTTCATTTCTGTTTGTTCTCTCACAATAACCAGTGATAACAATTGTTCCAATTTAAAATGTTTTTTTTTTAATTTCCAGGAGAAGTAAGTTGCCAACATCATTAATCTCAAAGAATTTTAAAAGAAGTTTCTCAGTTATATTAGCTATGTTTCTAGTTCATAATGGTCACAAATGGCTAGTGGCTACTGTAGAAATAAAAAATATTTTATTTATTTGCAAAGAGAGAATGGGTGCACCGGGGTCTCTAGCCATTGCTAGAACTCCAGATGTATGCATCACTTTGTGCATCTAGCTTTATGTGGGTACTGGGGAATTGAACCTGGGCAGTTAGACATTGCAGGCAAGCGTCTTAACCGCTGAGCCATCTCTCCAGCCAGCTATAAAGGATTGCTAACTTCCTTGGGAGTTCTATTGGCCGCAGCAGTCCTGAATGCTCAGCTTGCCTGTCTGTAACTAACCAGATTAATCACTAGTCATAGAATGCAGTCATGAAGTGGGACCTCATCTAGTTGATGAAAAACAAAGCCCATGGATTTATCTTCAAAGGGGTGAACTTGGAGCTTGTTAAAGTTTGCATATTTGTCCTTAAACCAAGCAACACAAAGTGAGAAAATTGCAAATGGGAGAAGAAAGCTTGGCTGGTGATCTGATGACTCAGTGAATTGTTTCTGTGGCAATGGGAGGATCTTTTCCATGGAGCTAAAGGACATGTATATTTTGTTAAGTGGGTCTTGGCTCCTGTGATAGAGTAACTCAGGGTTGGCAGGAAATCATATAACACCTAGAACTTAAGGATGCATAGGGTATTTTACAGAGGAACATGTTCTGGAGATTTCTGAAAATGAACTTGGACTTTAGGAATGAGTTTTGGTCCCTGGCAAAAGGCTTGAGGTCCTCTGGAGAGACTGATAGGATACATAAAGATCTGTGTGAGAAGGACTTATTAGGGGAATTGACCCAACTGAATAAGGAGGCCAAAAAGCACCATGGGAATCCAGATGCACACTGGCATCTGGAAAGTTGCTGATGGTGTGGCTCAGTCCACATTGGCTGGCTCAGAAGCAGGGAAGCTGGTAGTTAAGTGCTCATCCAGGAGCCAAAGATGAGAGAGAGAGAGAAAGAGAAAGAGAGAGAGAGAAAATGTGTGTGTGTGTATACACGTGCCAGTGCAAGCAAGAGCTTCTGTATATCTTAAGAGTTCTGACATCCTGAGGCAGGAGGGCACCAAGCATCAGGAAGTTGGTCTGTTGTATCTGGGCCCTCAACCTACTGGAGAGTACCTGACCATGTTGAGGGTGGATCCCCTCAGTTCAGTTCTCTAAATTCCAGTCCCACCTGGGGTAGCCTAGTAGCTGGAATCAGATCCACTGAGGATCTTTTAAGAAGAAGAGCCGGCTCAGTGTCTACAGAAACCTGAAGAATAAAGAGCCCTTTCCCAGCTCTCTGAAAGTCCCTCAACCCAGGTCACTTGCCATCCCCAAAGAGCCTTCACATGAAAGGCCAGACTGGTCTTCCTGTTTCTGGAATGGGAGCAAAGATGTCATAGTCTGGGTCATGAGTCACCCAGAAGAGATAAGTGTGGGATGAAGCTTATGATTTCCAGGTGTGTGTGGGGGGATGGAATGGGGTTGTCTTGTTGACTTGATTGAAGAAGTAACATGGTTCTGTGGTCTAGATCCCCCGTCCTCTCCTGCCTCAGAAAAGTGATCTAAGAAACTGGGGGGGGGGTGTTATTGACTTTGACTTTTTACATGATTTTATTTAAATGAGGGAATATGAAAAGAAATAAAAACACCATAAAGAAAGAAAATTAAAGACAAAAAAGTCATGAGTGTTTCCCCTACCTGAAAAGTGGGGCACACTGACATTTCTGTAGATACCAGCAAAAGGGCATAGAAAACAGTACACGGAAATTCAAAATGTCCTCTACAACACTTGTCTTATACGCTTATAATGGACATTCCTTTCATGTTAACTTTTATGTATTTTTTTTAAAGACAGAGTCTCATTACTAGAGTCCTTAGGAGCCTGGCTGACCTGAAAGATGCCATGTATACCAGATTCACCTTGAAGTTGTAGTGATCTTTCTGCCTCTGCCTCCCAAGTGCTGGAATTACAGCTATTCATCACCATACCATGCTGAACAATCAATCAATCACCAAAGGTATGGATCCAAGAGACTCCTGGGAAACAGGGGCGTGTCATAGGAAGAATGTTGCTTATGGATGAGGCGTGGTTGGAATCCGGTCCCAGGCTCTGCCCCTTTCAGGATCCTTAGAGGGATCACATGCTTTATAAATCCTTTTGTTATTTTAAAATATTTTGTTCATTTATTTATTTAGAAATAGAGATAGATAGATGATGGATGGATGGGTAGACATACAGACAGACAGACAGATAGATAGATAGATAGATAGATAGATAGATAGATAGATAGATAGATAGACAGACAGACAGACAGACAGACAGACAGACAGACAGACAGACAGACAGATAGATAGATAGATAGATAGATAGATAGATAGATAGATAGATAGATAGATAATGGTTGCTGCAGGGCCTCTAGCAGCTCTGTAGATGGACTCCAGATGCACATGCCACTTTGTGCATCTGGCTTTATATGGGTACTGGGGGAAATTGAACCCAGGCCCACAAGCTTTGTAGGCAAGCATCTTTAACCACTAAAGCATCTCTCCAGCCCTCAATAAGCATTTTCTTACCAAGATTACATCCCCATTCCCTAGCTTTGTACATCTTTTGGTACATTCTAGGTTTACAGAAATAATTTTGCAAAGCTAAAAGAAATGGAAAACAGGGCCACCTCTCATCTCTAGGACACTATCTCTAGCTGTCTAGAGACTATCATTTGCAGCTCTAGAGATAAACGTTCACATAAAATGAATATTTGAGGTCTTGTTTAATGTGTAAGGCCATAAAATAAATGTCACCATCTTGAACTGAAGTAGAAATTCTAAGAGCCAGTTTCTGACTGCCTCTCCCAAGGCCATATCTGTCAGCTAGCCAGTTCACCGTGACAGTGACACTCTTCAGTTTCAGGCAAATATATTCACGGAGGCATTTAGTGACAGAATGTAATTCATTGATGTTGGGGGCCCAGTGGTGCAGTGAGACACATGGTGGCAGATAGAACCAAGCTGCTACCTCAGCACACAGACTGGCCTGTGGAGTTGCAGAGATGATGCGTGGGACGGACTCTTCCTTATGCATCCAAACACAGTCATCAGGACATGGTTACGCCTTTGGAATCCTGACAGGTACACTGGGAACTCACTGCCTGCCAGGCGCTGATTATGGGCTGGGACATGTTTTGTTCTTATGAGCGAACTGGGCCTTGCTTGGCCATAGAGAATATCATGTGTTTTATGTCCATCTACCTCTCTATGAAGGAAGCCCTGTGACCTATGGAAGTGATACTTGCTAAAAATACCTTATTTTTTTTATTTTATACTTTAAAATATTTTTATTTATGAGAGAGAGAGAGAGAGAGAGAGAGAGAGAGAGAGAGAGAGAGAGAGAGAGAATTGGACCACTAGGGCTTCTTGCCACTGCAAACTGCAGACAAATGCGCCATATTTTACATCTGGTTTTAGGTGGGTACCGGGGAATCAAATCCAAACAGGAAGGCTTTGCAAGCAAGCATCTTTTAGCACAGAGCTTGTCTCTGGCCCTCATTATCTTTAAAGGAAAGGGATGTAGAGGTTTCCAGATATGACTCTAATAGAGGGTTTGCTTAGCACTATATCCAAGGTTGTCACCTTATGCTTTTAAAATAGTTTTTAGCATCCAAAGCACTGTCATATGAGTTTCCACAGTTTTCAGTTTCCTTATCTTCAGTGTTCAGAACAGTCGTTCTGGGATGGTGTGTCTGTGTATGTCACAATATGTGAAACAGGGCTGGAGAGATGGCTAAGCGGTTAGGCACTTGCCTGCAAAGCCTAATGACCTGGGTTCATTTCCCAGCACCCACATAAAGCCAGATGCTCAGTAGCACGTGCAACTGGGGGTCTTTTGTGGCAGCTAGAGGCTCTGCCAAGGCCCATTCTCTCTCTCTCTCTCTCTCTCTCTCTCTCTCTCTCCTCTCTATCTCTATGTGCTTGCAAATAAATAAATAAACATATTTTAAAAAGAATATGTGGAACAGCTGGATGCCTACACTGGCATGGTTATGAATTAAAGTAAAATAACTTAGGGAGAAGGGTCAGATTAGCTCAGAGGACAAATCCTCAGTTCCTACTAAACGACTCATCTCATCTCTTCCCTGGGAGGAATAGAGCAGCCAAATAATGGAATAAACGTCCTATGCTTGCTGTTCATGCCAAACAGAGCTCCCAAGTTTGTGCTGCTCTGGAGACCGGAGACGTACCTCCTCTTATCCATTTTTACATAAGCCAGGAAGAATGCAGACATGTTTGGGAAATCAAGAACTCAGCTTCCACCTCCTGCAATTAAGGCCACAAGTCAAAACACCACTTCATTATGAAGTTGGACCTGGACATGATCACTCCCTGGGCGCTTTCTTGGGGTCACTTGCTAATCAGAAAATGCCATATCACATTCATCATAGAAACAAGGGGCTCTTTTGCTCAACATTAAATGAGTGTTTTGAAAACCCGACAGTTCTCGGGTTCTGCGGTTCACCCCTAGACATGCAGAGGCACGTGACTGCCTTCGTTTGCTGACATTCTTCATAGAGTGACAGAAACTGCTGATTGAAGCGTACTGTCTAGAACATCTTCCACGGTTCTTGAAGGCTTAGGGACCATGACAAGAGTCTGTATCGGGAAAGCACCCCCAGAGGACAAGTCCCTCTCCCTAAATTAGATGTGTGAGTGGGGACTTAAATGCAGTCAAACATTTTAAAGTCCTCTTCTGTGTAACCAATCATATATTTTGAAATATCACCGACACTCAACCTCTAGGAAGTCTTAATACTTTGCCAGAATTGCTTCAGATTTGTCAAAGAGAAAAATATTACATCACAGTTCAAGACCTCTCGTCCTTTCCTTCCCAAAGGTAAGGACCATTGTGAACCTGTTTACTTACTGTTCCCCAGGAATGTATTTAGATGAATGCTTCATATACACTGTGTGTCATCTATGGAGAAAGAATTTAGATAACATTGTTTTGCATGCTTTGAACCTTATATTAATGATACTTGTTGCATATGCTACACTGCCATATTTTAAAGACCCACTTGGGTTATTATAACATAATTCAGCCTAATTTATTATATTGCATTATGGATATACCATAATTTGTTTAAACCAGACCTACCGTGGATAAACCAGTGCTTCTTTTGAAAACCAGTTATCGTGTCTCCAGTGTTTATTCTGGACACTGGCCTTCAGTAAGCATTTCTGTGTATATCCTTTATAGCCATGGAAGAGAGAGTTATCTAAAGGAAGTTCCTAGAAATGGAACTAGTGTGGATATCAGAGTATCTTTAAATAAGTTACTTAGGAATAATTGACAATTTTCTAGCACCAAGTCTTTTTACTTAAACACACCTGTTATTTTTTTACTATTTGTCTTTCAGGAGATGTTATAATTATCTCTATAAAGAGGATAAGCATCTTTCACTAAGATTTTGTTTGGGCAGATAGATATTGTCATGGTTTGATCCAGGTGTCCCCCACAAACAAATGAATGTGTTCTGATAGATCAATCCTCAGCTGATGGCAATTCGGGTATTAGAACCTTACTAGAGCTGTGTTGTTGGGGTGGGCTTATGGGGGTTATAAGCCAGCTCCCCCTTGCCAGTATTTGGCACACCTTCCTGCCGCTGTTTGCAGTGCTGTGGCAGAGGTGATGTCCAGCCCTCTGCTCATGCCATCATTTTCGCTGCCAGGATGGAGTCTCCCCTTGAGTCCATAAGCCAAATAAACCCATTCCTCCACAAGCCGCCTTTGTTTGGGTTCTATCTGTGCAGCAACAAGAAAGCTGACCACAACAGATATTGATGTGATTTTGAATAATTTATATTTTGCATCTTTACTATTTTACTACTGCAAGTAGTTTTTCATGTATTATTTTTAGATTTTCCAAAATATAGACTCCATAGTTTTACTTTTTCAAATTTTCTCAGATATTATTGTTTTTTTTTTTAACCTTAAATTTGAACAAATTTTGAGATGCAGAGTCTAGGCATACCTACCACACTACATTCTTGTTTTATTCTGATAAAACTCCACTCTGCTGGCCATGGAGAGCCATGGCTTATTGACAGATCCCAAAGTAAATTAGCTCAACCTGCTTGTCATGCTCCTATCTCAAACAGTATGGTCAGGAATGTCACTTACAGTTTGTTTATCTTATATCTAAAACACACAAAATATATGTTACATTTTGAGGAAGGAAGAGGGGAAGAGAAAACACTATCTTTTAGAAGAAATTCCTGCTCTTTTGGCTTTTTCTAAGAAATTATAATAAGATATAGACACACACATATCTATACATATGGATATATATTATGTATAGAATGTATATAATATGTATTTTGTTTTTTTCTTTTCTTTCTTTCTTTCTTTTTCTTTTTTTTTTTTTTTTTTTTTTTTTTTTTTTTTTTTTTTTTTTTTTTTTTTTTTTTTTTTTTTTTGGTTTTTCGAGGTAGGGTCTCGCTCTAGTCCAGGCTGACCTGGAATTCACTATGTAGTCTCAGGGTGGCCTTGAACTCATGGTGATCCTCCTACCTCTGCCTCCCGAGTGCTGGGATTAAAGGCGTGCGCCACCATGCCCGGCTCTGTATTTTGGTTTTTTTGAGGCAGGGTCTCACTAGCCCAGGATGACCTTGAACTCTCAGTATTCTCCTACATCACCCCCCCTAATCTAACAGGACATTACACTTTCTTTCTCTGCCCCACAACAGCCTAAAACCACAGAGGTTTGCCAGAATTGTCTCCTAATGGGTTTAAGGATCGCAGGGCATAGCACCTTCCATGTGCATTCACACATGTCCTCGTTCATTCTAAAAACCATCTGTGCTTCATAAATACAACTGGAGCCCAGGCCTTTGCCCTGAGGGTTGACTATCTAGCAAGGAAATCCACTTATTTTGTTGTCTAACCAATATGATGCTTTCTCATTCAAGAGATGCACTTGTGTGTCTGGTATTTATTTGGCATGCCATTCCCTCTTTTATTACTGACTTTACAGTTTTGGTTTAGCAAATGAATCGGGGTGAAATGAGCAAAGTTTTGTAGACGAAGACGGTAGGACGTGCTAATTGTCAGCAAATAGCCAAGTGCTAAGTTTATAAGAGAAAGGTATAGTTTGACACTCTAGCCGTTTGGCACTGGATCTTTCTCAGATTGCCATGATTCTGTTTCTAATAGACACTTTCCTTTCATCTAAATGGAATTAGACTCATTCGCATCACCAGCGTTGAAATAAAATTGAATTCTTGTGAGTAAACTATTGCCTATGCCTGGTGCCTTTAACTGTGTCTGAAAAGTTATATATTTGACTATAAAATCAAGCAAGAAGTCTCTATTTTGTTTTCTTCTTTGAGGTAGGGTCTCCCTCTAGCCCATGTTGACCTTGAGTTCACCAGGGTGACCTTGAACTCACTGGGATCCTCCTACCTCTGTTTAAGGAGTGCTGGGATTAAAGGTGTGCATCACCATGCCTGTCCAAAATCTCTCTCTCTCTCTCTCTCTCTCTCTCTCTCTCTCTCTCTCTCTCTCTCTCTCTCTCTCTCTCTCTCTCTCTCTTAAAAAAAGACTAACCACCAGGAGGGGGTAAGATTAGGTCCTAAAATTCCAATTGTATTACAACTACCCCTGAACTCTTTGAATTAAATGTCCAAAGCAAACTATTTAATACTGTGACACTTTCAATGGCAAAGTTATACAAGTGAGATGTAGGATAATCATTCCAGTCATTCTCAGTGTTTCTCTCTGATATTCACACACAGCAGGGTGAGGGATAAATGTGTGCATTATAGTAAGATGTATTTAAGTTCATTTTTTTCATCTCGCTTTAGCTCTATAATTTGATAAATCATAAGGAAGGAGGGGGTCATGAATGCACCTGTCAGCCTCTCTGAGCAGAAGACATGCCTCAGAATACTCTTTGTCCCCTGCAGCTCTTACACTCTTTCCCCCACAGAGAATACAGGTAACTCCACTGAGCAGGGCCCTCGGGGGGAATGGGGCTAAGAGAGAGGGAATGTAAGAGTATAAACCCAGGGGACTATGACCAGTGTGCAAGATTCTGTTCATACAGTAAAGTTCACCATTAATTTTTTAATAACAAAAATAATAAAAAGTCAAAAAAAATTTAAAGATGGCAGAAATAAATTCCTGGAAAGGGTGACTTGGTAAAGGACAAGTGACTCCGTCAAACCTCCATGTGTCAGGATAACTTCTCTCTTGCGCTTCTCTGCCTGAATCCTCCACTGTTCCTTCTCAGATTTAAACCTCTATCCTCAACTCCATCCCTCATTATTTTCCTCCCTCCACTCCTCCCAGGTCCCATTGGGCAGAAACGCACATTGGGACATTGGTTTGGGTCCTTTGTGGAACTTCTGATCCCTGAAACACCCCCCCACCACCACCACCACCACACAGTGATCTTCCAAACTAACTCTTTTCACATGACCACATGACTCAGTATTTCTGTGCCCAGGCAAAATGTGCTGTGAAAAGAGATTCAACCAGCTTATCTACAATATCAGTGGCTGCACTCACTTCATGGATTTCATCACTTCGATGACGCTCATCATCACAGGTCCTGAGTTATAGCTCTCTGTAGCTTGAATGTACAAAGTGGCAAATGAAAGCCAAAGTAATGTGTATGTTCACGATGTTTGGATAGAAACAGCTATAAGTCAATATTTAATTGTCACTCCTATCATAGACCTTTCCCCAGCTGGATGTCTAATATGGCCTAAATGTGCATTTGGAGGTTGCCAGTAGTGGATAACACATTTTATTATTTTTAAAAAACAGTGAAATGAGCAAATCCCTAAAGATGCAGCATTTTCCCCCTATATTTGCCCAGGAATCTGTTTTGGAAGCCAATTCAAATGATTACTACTAGGATGAGGAATTTTGATATCCATTTGGTACTGATTTACACCAGTATTTTTAAGGCTGCCAACAAGAAAGTCCAGAATTTCAGGCAGCCAAAATTCCACAAGAGACAACTGTCTTTTATTTTATAGCTTATGAATTTGGGGCTTAATATGATTTTCCACTAACAAGTTCTGTACCCCCTCCAGAGTGCTAAAGCCAGTGTAGAGATCAGCTAAGTAACACAGAACATATGAGGCAACTTAATATTAAACGCAAAGGAGAACTGCAGAAATTATATTGTTTACTTAGGAAAAAAGCTTTCTAGATGAAAGGGTGGACACATGATTTATTATTAACACTTAACCAGCATGGTGACATTTTTTACCCTCAACTCCACGGTGGCATTTGTTTGATGGTGGCATGGTGCTGGAAACAGCATTAATAAAGCCATCAATTAAAGATCAGATACATATTGGTAAGGAGCTCAAACTATGGCATGTCTTCTGTTTTTATGAACTAGCTAGAGAAAAAAATACAAAATCATGTACAGAAATAGATCAGAGGCAAACAGCTTGGGGAAGACTTAAGATGGGCAGTTCTTTTAAAAGTGTAAGTGAATGAAGAACCATTCTGTTTTAAAACAACAGAAAGGTCAAGGTTACACAAATAACTCTGTTACAAAATAAAAGTTTCCCGTGTAGTTGGCAAAACCTAGCATAGTTTCTTCCTCTGCTCAAGGCAGTCTGTTGAAAAGAGACAATAAATATTGGAACAGTGAAATAATTACAAGTATTTTCTAATAAAAGTTAGGAAATTTCTTCCCCAGATGCCATGAAGAAAAGGGAAAATGTGAAATCTTTGCTGTAATATTTAATTTTTATTAAATTATGCTTTCATTTGTGATAATGTATCCAATGTGTACATGTGTGGAGGTCAAAGGAGAACCTCAGGTGTTTCTGCTCTTCTCCATTTTCTTTGAGACAGGATCTCTCGTCTTTCTGCTTGTGAACTTCTGGATTTTCCTGACTCTGCCTCTCATGGCCACAGGCATGTTGGGATTATGGACACATGCGCCACTTTGCATCCTGCTTTATGTGGGTACTGAGGACGATCAAACTCTGGCTGGCAGGTGTGAATTGCTGAGCCATCTTCCCTGGCCCTGTTTTATAATATTTCAACACCCCACACTTACATGACTTTCCCTAGAATGCTAGTCTTGTCCAAAAACTTTCATATCTCATATACTTGCTCATGTGAGTTTATACACACGCTCTCAACTTGGGTCAACAAAGCTATGTGGTAATGTGTAATATATATCATCCTAGAAACCCATCGAACTATTTATCTACAAGAGTAGATCTCTAACATTTCACTTGCAGTGTTTTTAAGTAAAATGAAATTATTTTACATAGTGGATGAGGCACGAGGGAAAAAAAACCCAGAAAATTTAAAGGAAATATTTCTATAGCAAAAGCCCACCCAAACAACTAACAAAATCATCCAGATGCCCTTGAGATTTCACAGTAGAATTCCTAAACTGTGATCCTAAATCCTGACTGTGGTACCTCCTGCAAGAGGATGACTTCTGGGCCATCCTCACCAGCATGTACCACATCCTGCTGATGGGAAAATCATCTCTGACGTGCTCTTGGGGTCACTGAGAGAAGGATGCACAGCCCCAGGTAACACACCCGTGTTTCTGAAGCAGGAACTGTGCAGGACAAAGTTATTTTCATCATGTCATCAATCTGCTCCAGGTAAGGACCACTGAAAGTCAATGTGAACATGTGCAATGGAGGACAGGCTCCTGGCATCCACCCTCAGCTCTTAAAGAAGAAACTTTCATGTAAAAAAATTCATTTAAAAATATACTGCTAAATTCCTCTATGAAATTTATCATTAGCTAACAACATAATTTTATCTACCCAACTTGTAAAGCGGACATGAGGAGGATAAATTATTTCATTCTCAAAGTTCCTGTGTGTAGAAGAAATAAAATGAAGACTTTTTTATAAATTAATCTTTGAGTTGTCCAGACCTCTGCCATTACAAGACAGAACACCGAAGAAAAAGGAAAAAAAATCTGTAGAGTAGGCCAAGGGATGTGTCTCTGGCAGCCATGTAACTAACGTTTCCTCCGTCCATCTTTGCCCCAAGTCAAGACCATGGTTTTCCGTCCATCTTTGCCCCAGGTCAAGACCATGGTTTTCTGGTTCACTTAATTAAGAATGCTCATCTTGTCCTATTGGCATAGAACTATGACATATCTCATTCATAAATTCTCAATATATTTCCAGCCATACAAACTCAAATTCAAATATTAGCTAAACTCTCCAAGTGTGGTATATGGGGAAGTCGAGAAGCGCATCTCTCGATCAGATCCCCTGACTGTCACTTTGTCCTACAACTCAAATTTGTCCCTTCACATCGCCCCTCGCCATCATTTTCTATCCTAACCTCACCTAGCTTGCCATACTTGCTTTTTTTACCTATAGCAGCATTTTCAGACAGGTGCACTCTGGGCTCAACTTCTATAGTAACCTTTTGGCAGTCAATAAAGTTCATTGTGTCCTTTTGAAATCCAATCATACAAAACAATCAGGTAGGAAAGGCCAATACGCTAGTTGATATGTACAGATATGAGTCCTGAGAACAAAACGTAATGTCCAAAAGAGGAAATAAACTTCTCATTAAGGCTAAAAGATATTCGAGAAACTTAAATGGGGAGGTCTTCAAAACCCTGTAGAAATGAGGTCACTTGCTTTTAGATGAGAATGGATGGATCCGATCCGCAGGTGTTTCCTTGAGGATATTTTCATCCATTTGTGATGGATGATGAACAGGTGGTGGGTGGTACCACCATTGTTTTATAGTTCGTCATCATCTGTCTTCAGCTTGTGGCGTGTGACACTTACGTGTTCTCCATCTGTCAACCGTGGCTTCCTGGCAGGAGTCTGCATAGTCAATAGGGAAAGAGATGGAGAAAAGCTGGGCGTCATGGCTTCCGTCAGAGCCCCACCATGGTAGGGAAGTGGGGAGCGGGGGAATTTCTGAGGAACCTGTCCCAGGGTTATGGCTGGCATTCGTGGTGGAACCGCCTTTATCCCAGGCTGTGCTATTGCTGTAATCAGAGGGGGTGGATAAACAAAAGACTTGTCTTTTGGAATGCCAGACATCTGAGAATGTTCGTCCTTCAGTTTGGCAATGTCATTAAAAACTGACGCAAGAGGCTGAAACTTGGGTTCCCAACAGAGGAGATAATCCCAAGCAGAGACACCTTTTGCATTCTCACCAGAGTTAGTCTGGGTTGAAGTGACTGCACATCCTGTTTCCTGGTCATCTGACATGACATCCTTGCCATCAGCCGAGATAGCTGCTTTTGCCTCTCTCTTCTGAGATAACACATTATCTTGAGCATAAATGGCACTGCAGGCCTCCCCTCCCTCAAATGTATGGCTGGCTTCTGCTGCCTCAGCACTGGTCATCACATCTGTCTCCCCAGACAAACAGGAAAGCTGGTCTGAGTCCCTGGGGATGCCCGAGTCCGGCACCCTGGATCCCCGATCACTCAAGGGGGAGTCTGAGTCCTTTCTGTAAGGGTGCTCGTTTATCCTCTGGATTTCCTTGTCTTCCGCGGTCTCTCCTTCTACCGAGCAGTGGCCGCTGGAGGTGGACAGCCTGTATACGTCGCCGGCATCCTTCTCCATGAGGCTCATCAAGTTCAGCCATTCTGCCGGCCCGAGGCCACCTGGCTCCAAGGTCACCTTGCACACCAAGGTCTCTTCCACCCCCTTGAGCTCGCCAGCATCTAAGGCCAGTTTCAGATTGGCGTTTGAGGGGGGCGATGTCTTCGTCTCCTCATAGTGATGTAGCGGGTCTCTGTGCTTCCGTCTAAAAATGAGAACAATCAGAGTGGAGGCGAGTAGCAGGAACACTGAAAAGGAGATGGTGAGGCTGATGGAGAAGCTGTGATCGAAGACCCCTGGGTGGCTGCCCTCAGAGGCTGAAGACACGTTCACAAACACTCGGCACGATGTGAACTTCGAGCTAGGTTTGGGGCTGTGAGCAATTATTGTCACCTCAAAGGTGTCTTCTTTGCTAATTTGGCTGTTTATTAGGAGAGAGCCTCTCATCCAGTAAATATTGCCACTGGTTTTGTTTACTGAGAAGAAAGGGGACGAAGTTCCCAGGGAGTAAAAAATGACCCCATCCACTCCAGCATCAGCATCCGAGGCTGCCACCTTGCCAATCAGCTGTCGCCCTTGACTCTTTTCTGGGAGGTTGAAAAAGTACTGATCCTGACTAAAGATGGGTTCAAATTCATCGACCCCTTCGACTTCCACCCAAACCACCAAGGAGGCCGTAGAGTTGCCTCTGTCTTTAGCTTGAACCAAGAGACAGTACTTGTCGGCACTTTCATAGTCCAGCGTTTGCTCTGCACGGATATCCCCCGTCAAAGGGTCAATAGCAAAGAGATGCTGATAGGGGGGAATTCCACGGGTGACAAGACAGGGTGACAGTATAGAATAAGTCACTTCTCCATAAGGACCCGCGTCCAGATCCAATGCATTGACCGAGCATATGCTGGTGAAAGCAGGGAGGTTTTCAGCAACCACACAATTCAAGGTCGACGACATAAACTGAGGTGCGTGGTCATTATCATCCAGGACGTTAATAAACACGACTGCAAATGAAACATGCCTTCGTTCTTCATCTGTGGCTTGGATGGTTAAAGAGAATTTTATCATCTCTTCATAATCTAGAGGTTTAATCAAATAAACAACACCGGTCTTCTCTTCTAAGTAAAAATGTTCCTTTTCATTTCCAGAAATTATGCCATAGATGACTTCTGCATGGGGACCCAGGTCACGGTCACTGGCAGACACCACAGTGACATGGCTTCCTACAGGGGTGCTTTCCTTGACGTGGGCATGGTATTCTCGACTGCTGAACATGGGTGGGTTGTCATTGACATCAATTACCTGTATGGCTATGGTGGCTGTGGAACTCAACGGAGGGCAGCCTTGGTCAGAGGCCACAATGACAAGCCTGTGGCTGGAACTGGCTTCTCTGTCCAGAGGGTGAAGCAACACAAGAGAACCGACTTGCTTATGAGGATATTCTGAACGAGTGAAATTAATTTCTATCTGGAAGGTATTCTTCGAATTTCCACTGATGATGAAATATTCCACGTGTGTGTTGTCAAGAGTCCGATCATGGTCAAGAGTGGAAAATGTCACGAGCATGCTTCCGGTTGGAACGTCTTCACGCAAACTAAGATTATAGTGTCCCACTGAAAACTCAGGGGCATAATTATTCTCATCTTGAATTTCTATCTCCACTAATGTAAGAGCCCTTAGGGAAGGAATTCCACCATCACTGGCTTCCACGAGAAATCGAATTGTGGATACTTTATCCAGAAGGAATATTGGATGGGTGGTAACTATGGTGCCTGAAAGATAAGACATGAGGTGTCAAGGTTGGGAAATTATGTGTTCATGTCCCATTTAGCTAGCAAATGCTTATTGGATATTTAAACACGTTTTGGATTTTTTTGGTCAGTTGTGTTAAGTCGTAACCAACAATAAGCTCAAATAAAAGTTTAAAATTATTTAATTTGATACGATCCAGAAACACTTTTCACCATGTCCACTCAAAAGTATATGTGATGCTTGAAGCTCTCTTTGCCATATTTTTTTCCTGAATTTTGTTTCATTTTGTAACAGTTGTTCCATTACTATTTTTAAAAGGAAGTAGATTCCACTTTGACAAGTTTATATCCTATCTTGTCACTCATAAATATACATACAGTAAGATTCTGGCATACAGATATTTATCGTGAGCTGGCCATACCATATTCCTGTAATCCAGCCACTTGGGAGGTTGTGGCAAGAGGATTATGAGTTTGAGACCTCTTCTCCAAATAAAGATTAAAGTAAAAGGGCTATGGAATTAAGTCAGTGGTAGAGTGTGGGTCTAGAATGTACCAGGCTATTGATTCAATACCCCCCCCCAACATGCGGCAGTTTATGTTTATTCTGAAAATACTGTTTGATGCTCACTGTAGCCAAATTTACCAAGTGAAATCAGTAAAAATGTTAATGTAGAGTTTAACAATTGCTAATTATTAAAAAAAACTCCCCTAGAACTTATGGCTAATTCCACAAGAGGATTATTTTCCTTAATGGTAAAATATATTAAATGTACCTTATTGGATTAACCATAGGAATATCTGGTTTTTATAAGTAAGTAATCACAACATTTTTTGAAGACAAATGTCTTTTAACTCTGGTCACTACAAATGAATAATAATGTAATATTATTATACTATAATAAATGAATAAATGATGACATTTAAATGCCTCTTTTCAATTGGAATTACTGAAAGAACTCAACTGACAATCACATTTTGTGTTTCAAAACACGCAAATCAACATCTTGTTACAATATTGGTTGATGACACCTATCAAGAATTGAACACTCAGATGGACTGTATTACACACATTGTGATTGGTTGTTCCTGGACTGCAGATGCTAACGTTTGATGCCATCTGAGATGAGAAATAGAGAGACAGAAATGACAGCTAAACTCTTGACATGCTTTTATTCATTCATTACTCATCCATCCACAAGCGCTATGACATTTCCTATTTCTTCCTTTACAAAAACATCTGTGCCTTATTCTGATACCTCAGGACAAAATTCTTCTTTCAGGTAACGGTGAGGCTCATTGGTGCCTCAACCAATGGGAACATGGGAATGCAGGGTGATATGTTCCAGATCCCATTCTCCTGTAAGGTATGCCCTGCTGGGCTATTGTGCTGCTGATTACTCATCTCTATCAAATTTAGATTTTAATGTCCACTTACTATTAGACAACCCTGGAACTCTGCTTAACTGTCCTAATCTGGAATTGCTCATCTGAGTGTATTTCACACCATAAGGGTCTTTGTTCTCTGGCAAAAATGCAAAAAGCCTCGGAAGAGACATCAAATGAAACAGAAAACCCTGTGGTTCCCTTTAAGTAGAGGACACTTGAATCACTTTCCTTTCTTGATTATTCTTGTCTTTGTTGGACAATAGGACACTCTTGCTACATACTTTTGCACTTAGCAAACCAGCTTCTACATTCAAGTCATGTGAAGTCCTCAGGAAGAATTTGATCCTTTGGTAGTATTTTTATTCTTGTTGGGTTCTGGAACTGAGCTTGGATGGACACACGAACTGGGGGTTAATATGTCGGGGTCTTGCCCTTTGTGTTCCAGCCACTGGGCTGCTAAGAAGTAGTGGGCATTTGCTACCGCAGTAGGTAAGTAGGAAGGCAGTGCCCGGGGCTTCAGGAGGAGGATGCTGACATTAGTTTGTGCTATGAAACACCAAAGCTACCGGCTGAACTCACCATTCATGGGATGAATGAAGAATTGCTCCGCCGAGGACAGGATCCGGTAAGAAATGTTCCCGTTACTTTCCACGTCCGTGGCAGACACTGTCAGCACTGGGTGCCCTGCTGGGGCTGACTCAGCAACTGTGGCCTGAGGGAGAAAAGACAGAAAAAGACATGAAGTTGAAAGGTGGAGATATTTGCATGAACAGGGCCAGAACATGGGGTCATTTCATTTGGTTTCATTATAGAAACCTCTCAGATTTTAGAAACCTGCTTTTTACAACTAAATGTATAGAGCTGATATGTTAAACTAATTGTTAATAGTCCCTGTCAGATAAAAAATTTGAATTGCATGTCATTTTGATTTTTGTTGTGAAAATATTTCCTTCTAGGGCTGGAGAGATGGATCAGAGGTTAAGGCACTAGCCTCCAGTGCCTAAGGCCCCCGGTTCAATTCCCCAGGACCCACATAAGCCAGACCCACAAGGTGGTGGCCCTGGTGCTCTCTCTATCTGTCTCTATCTCTCTTTCTCTCTCTCTCTGTATCTCTCTGCTTGAAAATGAATAAATAAAATATTTTTTAAAAAAGAAAATATTTCCTTCTAAATTATTTCTGTGGAGCAGAAGCCAGTGCAGTCCTAATACATTACTACACCAGTATATATTGCAAATCTCAAGCAAGTATTCACAGAGGACCACTACTTAGGTTAACCTTTCTCTGGTGTTAACACGGAAGTCTTGCATTTGCTCCCCCATACAAGAGTGCTTGAATCCATTCCTGAGTCCTCACCAGAATGCTGTCTTGGCCCTGATTTACACTATGCCCCAAAATCTCAAATCTCCACTTTACAGACTCGCTCATGATTTGTGGCCGTAAAATGTGACCCTGTGTATTCTAAAATCATGCCTTGGAAAGAATGAAAATTTTCAAATTAACCTGAGATAATCCGATTCCCTTGTCTTATCTGTGACTCTGCAAATTCTAAGCTAGTTCCAATTTTCTGAGCAACTAACCAGACTTCCACCCCAGCAAAAATCACTAAAAAAGTTGATGACCTATGTGGTTAGTAAATTGAATTAAATGAGATGTTCAAGTCCGTATGTATTCCTAGTGGCCACGATATTAAGCATAAAGTTTGTAACTTTATTCAGTACTGAAAACGGAGTGCTCTTGACCTAAATTGGTCAGCCATTGATAGAAGATGATATTAGCCACTGCTGTTTTCAGTTTTGCATCTTTCTGAGCTCCTTACCTGATAGAAATCTCGAGAAAACACTGGTGGGTTGTCATTGACATCCAGCACACGGACCACGAGGGATCCCTCTGTGTGGTGTGCTGAATCAGAAATCTGGACAACCAGCTCATACTGAGTAGTTTCTTCAAAGTCCAGTGGCCTTGCCAATGTCACCACTCCAGAGTTCTGATCCACAGCGAACTTGCCTCCAGGATTGCTCTCATTGGCAAAGCTGAAGGTGAGAGCTGGATTCAAGTCCCCATCATGAACTGACACGCAGGACACAATCACACCAGGCAAAGAATCTGAAATAATCAGGACCAGGGTCAGCTTCCATCACCACCTGGGGGAAGGCATTTCTTTAGTACATAAATCCAAGTATGTTCATCTTAAGTCCTCTTTCGGGGGACAAGATTTCTCCTACACATCTCGCTGTGAACTACACCAAAAACTGTAAAGAAGTGATGAGTCCAAGAAAAAATAAAACTGATCAGAGTAGAATGAGGAAGTAGATAGAGTATATTCAACTTTTAAGTTTTTATCATATGTATACAACACAATTCCAGAATCAAGATGTTAAGTATTTATTAGAACTGTATTGTTTGTGTATCCAAATCAGATATTGAGAAGAGATGTGGGTTATTACTCAAAATAATAATACAAAACATAAAATCGAGCATGGTGTGGTGGAGGAGGCAGAGGTAGGAGTATTGCTGAAAATTTGGGCCTGCCCTGAAGCTACATAGAGAATCCTAGGGTCAGCCTGAGCTTGAGTGAGACCCTACCTCAAAAAAAAAAAAAAGAAAAAGAAAAAAAAACCCATAAAATTCTTTAAAGCAAGCTAAATTTGAATGAAGATATTTGGATATAGATATTAGAATTAATACTTATTTCCTGCTATTTATTTTCAGAAGATATTCATTTTATAGGGGTATACATTGCTTCCTTTTCTTGTTTGTTACTCAAAATTATGATTATCAAGAAAGGCCAAATATAAATAGCGTATTGGGGGAAGCAAATCTCCAATATTATTCACCAAAAATGAAAAACCCAAGTAGATACATGTTCAGTGTGTTTTGAAACACATGTTCTTCAGTTTACCTTACCCATGCAAAGGATTTTGTAAGTTTCAGGTATGGATCCTGGCGGAAAGAATCTAGCAAGATCCTCATAATGGTTCTACTGTGCACAAGACTCCTGACATTCAGATCACAAGCCTGAGCAGTTTTGAAGTGTGTCTACTACACCTCACCCTATTTGGTAAGCTTTGATTCTGCACTTTATTCTTGTGGTTGTTAATATTGGGCACATAGCTGTACTTTAAAATGAATGAATGGGAATAGGAACAACACATACCAAACAAAAATATATCAGAAGTAGGAGGCCAACCTGGGGACATGTTTCAGTTGTAGAATAGAATAGTTTTAGATACCCTTATGTGTAGAGATTTCTGGACTATATCCCGGGTGTGCTGGGTGGCAATGAGAAGTGGTGGTTATAATTTGCTTGGAAAGTAGACATAAGAAAATATGAGGGACATTTTAGAAACTTTTTTGTTTGTAGACCACTATTTGGAAAGTAAAGAGGAAATTGCTTAGCTTGCATGGCTATTAAGAAGTAATACTTATATTTAATATAGTACCTGGCTGGAAAAAAAAGACAAATTAAACAACTTAATTAAAATCACTGTTCCAAGTGGGGTACTTACTTTCTGCCATTTCTACTGCTTCTGAGGGGAGAAAGATGGGAGCGTTGTCATTTACGTCTGTCACTTGTACCTCGATCAGAGTCGTATCAGAAAGTCTGGGCATCCCTCTGTCTGTGGCTTGTACGATCAGGCTGGTTTGGAAAAGAACCAAGGAATGTGATGCACTATCCAAGCATTATAAAAACAACATAAATATCAAATCTAGTTGAGATTTTTTTTAAATGAACTGACTAGCCTATTTATTTCTCCCATGGCCTTTCTAAACGGCATCATTTAAATTTTGTTTTCTAAGAATAGTAGCTCGGATTTTATGTAGTCTTGACATGTTTAGAGAAGCAAATCCAGCAAGCTGCCAGAGGTCATGAAGCATTAATGTCAAAATGAAGGATCGTTTCTGGGAGACAGACTTGAAAATTCAATCCTAGGCTACTAAGAACAATTTCAAAATACAGACACCAATACCAGTACTATAGACCCGTGGATTCCACTCACTCTACATGTTTCTATCTTGTTCCGTCAAAGAATACAGCCAACAGACTGCTTCATGCTGATTATTCTTGTATTCAAATCTCAAATTAAACAAAACTATATAATCATGTGAGCACACTGCTCTGATAAGGTGCACAATGTGGGGTGGAGAGATGGCTTAGCAGTTAATGGCATGGACTTGTGAGACCTGACTGTCCAAGTTCGATTCCCCAGTACCCATGTCAAACCAGGTGCACAAAGTGGTACATGCATCAGGAGTTTGTTTGCACTAGCAAGACATACTGGAACACCTATCCCCCGCCCTCTGCCCGTCTCTCCCTCCCTCTCTCTCCCCTTGCAAATTTATAATAAAAATATTTTTAATAGGTTTGCGATGGGCTAGGGCCTGAAAGCAAGGCTGGAAGGTCATGCTCTAAAAGCATTTTCACGATGCAATTCAAGCTCTCTTGGGCGATGCTAGAATCACTTTTCTGTCTGGATTGCATTACCATCCGCAACTTCCCCTCATCACCTTCCCCACATCCATCTAATTACACATCTGATCAGTTTTATTACCTGGAGGACACTTGGATAAGTGTTCTTCTCCATTTCACCCCTATCTTGAGAGCCTCGGGATTCTGAGGACATGGGGACATTTAGTGCTTTTACAACCAGTACAATGTAGGCAAATTGGCACATGATGTGGGATTTTCCATACTAAATGCAGAAAAGTATGGAGTTTTCAGGCCAAAATGTAGGAACGTGAATGCCTGGGCTTGTCAGTGCTTGTAACCTCAGTGTTCTGCCCCTTTCATCTGAAATGTTAGTAACTTATTGCATCCTTTCATAGAGGTCCAATTGTGATTCCAATTTAAAAACCTGGACCCCTATTGAAACCTTTCCCTGGCTACCTATGTCAAGGCTATGTAAACACCAAGCAGGTACACACAGCCTCTTAAGACATGCTGGCTTCTGCCTGGAATTCCCGTCCACAGACTCTGGTTCCTTTCAAAGCTCACATCTCTGGTAAGACATCCTTGGCTTTCATTTCATTTGGACACCTCTTGATCTCTCATAGCACACTGTACACCCTTCTGCCTTAGCAGGTATTTGATAAGTGTAATACGTTTCTTTTTGTATATTATATTTATTTACGAGAGAGAGGGGGGCACACCAGGGCCTCTTGCCACTGCAAATGAACTCTTTGTGCATCTGGCTTTACGTGGGTTCTGGAGAATAGAACCCCGACAGTTTGACAGGCAGGCTTTGCAAGCACATGCCTTTAATGGCCAAGGCATCTCCTCAGCCACATTTGTGCTTTGATGATGTATTTGCCTCATCCATTAGGTCCTTGAGAGCAGCTTTATCATCTTTTCTTTAATAAATGTTGAGTGCTGGAACCAAGACTTGCCCAAGGTGACACCTTTATTCTGTGGTACAACCAGAATTCAAGCTTAGGTCAGGTTCAACTCGAAGCTGTGCTCTCCACTCTTAAACCTTCCCAGCATGCTTCTCTTGCTGCACAAACACAGAACGCTGGGATGAAATTACTAGATTGTTTTGCATTCTCTAAGCACTGTATTGGTCCTGGAGAAAAGCAAGTGCGTGAAAAACCAAGATGTCGGTTTCAACACCATCTTGAGTTCAGAGGTCATATTGGTCTTAAGAAGCTGGATCTTCAAAGTATACACATTCGCTTTTCAATTGTCTTAGATTTCGCAATCCTAAATTTTAAAACATTGTAAAATAGTCTCCAACTCTTTCTTTTATTTAAAATATTTTATTTATTCATTTTCAAGTAGCGAGCAAGAGAGAGAGAGAGAGAGAGCCAGGGCCACCACCTTGTGGGTCTGGCTTATGTGGGTACTGGGGAATTGAACCTAGGGTCTTAGGCACTGGAGGCAAGTGCCTTAACCGCTAAGCCATCTCTCCAGCCCATCCAACTCTTTCTTACTTTGAACTCTAATTAAGAACAAAAGACCCCTGTTTGGCTGCTTGATTTGTGGATTGGCAGAGTTGGGATACCAATGTGAACACGTCTTGGATTTTACAGTTCTGTAGCCTAAGAATAATTCTCTGTGGAAAATTGAACGTTAACATTATCTTCAGTCAGGTACATGTGGAAATATTTTTCTAAAAAATAATCAGTTCCTAATATTTTTCTCCCCCAGCTGTCCCTTCCACGTGACCTGAAGTCTCAGCCAAGACATCAAAGTTAAGGTTCCATCAGCCCTTCCATTAGAGACACAACCCCCCTTATTTTTCTAATGTTACAGTCTCAGGGTTCTGTGTCATGCCTGTGTCAGGTGGAAAAAGTGAGATTCTTTGATATGGAGAGCAATGCATTATTCTGTTGCAAAATAATGGGCAAGAAAAAAGTTTCTCGATGGCTCAAGGAACACATGTGAAATGAAGAAGGCTGGTCTGCTGAGAGTCACCCCAGTGCCTGTGAGACCTCAAGCCGGCTCTGAAGGTTTCTTGGCAGTCTTTGTGAAGTCCTTGGTTGTAGTCCGTCCAACTGGCTCCATGCTGCAGAACCGCTGCCCTGATGGTGTGATCAGCAGAGACGGAAATGAAGCTGACCAGACTTAGAACAGGCCCCTTGTAACTCCAGAGGATATTTCCCCATTCTCCCAAACATGGGAAGCTTCTTTCACCATGTCAGACTTAACATGGGGCCTTTGGCCATGAAGGATCTTGTTTAAGTGTCTTCAAGTGCTGCAGTGATTGGTGGAGGATTTTGGAAAAATTCTCTCGACTGTGTCTTAAATGTCTACCAAGAATTTTTCTGTTCCTTCTGGCATTCTAAGGAAAAATTTTTTAAAAAAGCAGCTGACATTGGAAAGATCTATAAAGATCTGGTGCAAGATGGTGGACTGATCTCTCAAATTTATCTCCTCCTCTAGAATTCCACTAAAATGATAGATGGGAAATTCAACACAAAACGGAGTGTAGAAGGCTAAGAAGAAAGGAGAGAAGATGTTGGTGGTGAAATTGATTAGAAGGATTAGAAGTTTCTAGATGATATGGAATCAGGAGTGGTTACAGATAAGTGTGTTTGAAAAAAAATCAGAGCTCAGAAGGCATTCACAAAGTACAACACTATGGAGCTGAGTGCAAACGATGGGTTTGAGTGACAATGGTGTGTCATTCATTGTAACACACGGACCAAACTAGGGTGTCAATAACTACGCTGAGGGGTGTTAAAACGGGAGTCTACGCATGTGTGTGGACAGGGGGTATATACCCCATCCTTTTTCCTTTATCTCAGTTTGGTTATGAACCTAATACTACTCTAAAAATAAGTTCTCTTCAAAATAAATTGTGATGAAAATAAAGATGAGCGAGGAGCAGGTAACCAAGGAGAGACCAGAGGTATGACACAGAGTGGAGCTAGGAAGTGAGGTAAAAATACAGTAAAATAAGCACATGTCACGCCCCTGTCACCTACTGCTTTTCTTTCTCAGACAAAAGAATGCTTGGTTTTCATACTCATGGCAAATAATAGGGACTTTTTTTTTAGGAGAAACAAAGGCTCCTTTTTAAAGAAATGTGAAAAAATAAAACAGAATAACCTAAAAACTTCCATGGAGAAGGGAAAAATCACACAAAGTAAAGAAATGAGAATTGCATGAGACTTGTGAACAGAAAAAAAAAATTTCAAAAATCTCAGATACTTCCAACCTTTGGGCCATCTCTTCCCTACATCATATGTGAGAATACAATTGAAGGCATTTTCAGAGGTGCCAGGCATGATTGGTAGGGGGAGAAACTCAAGACAAAGGCATGAGATGTGGAGAATGGTAGGAAAGCTGGGTGGTAACTATGAACAGACATTTATGTTTACTAGAATCATAGCTGATATAGCCTGAGGTGCTTAGTGACACAGACCATCCAAGATGGACCAGAAGGAAAAAGATCATGAACCCCAAGGGGAAAATAAAGAGCAGATATATCATTTAATATGAGACACACCTGGGGGAGGAAGGAGGCAGGTGAGATCACCTGTCTGATGGAACATTCCTAAGAAATGACTTCCACCCCGGGCCTGTCCCCTTCCCCAGGTCCCTCTGCCTAGAGGGACTTTTTGATTTTTTTTAATAATTATTTACCTGGGGTCCCAATCCCATCCTGCTGCTTATAGGCTGTGTGTTTTCGATAGGGTAACTAGCATCTCATTCTATTTTTTAACTTGTATGTACAACTGCTTTTTCTTAATTGTCTCCACCCCATTCAATAGAATATGCCATGACATGAGCTTTGCAAAAATTGTTCTTTCACCTTAAATATTTATGCCATAGAACAATTTTTAAAACATTTAAATGAACAATTTGCCTAGGTTGTTTTTCTCATTTTAAGTTCCTTAAATGAGTAAAAATTTTGGCCATATAGTGTTTCAACGCTTTTACGGCTTTAAATTGCCAATTTAAATCGTGGGTAAGTCTCTGTATGTCCGTTCTAAGCAGACAAAAGTGGTTCCCACTTCATCTTGCATGCTCACGCTTAAACATATGTTATTCACAATTGTAACCTGAGGCTTATTTATTAATATTATTTTAATTATTCAAAGCTTTCTTATTTATTTATTTGCCCTGTGAAATACCTCTATGGCCACTACTATGGCCACTAAAGATATATTTATTTATTGACTTTGGGTTCTTGGCCAAACAACTACTCTGAGTTTTAAATCTTCTTTCTATAAGGCATTGTCTATTATAAGAATTCAATTACATAATCAATAATCAATAATCAATTTAGAGAAGATATTTCATGAATGCTTCAACTCCCAGAGAACAAGGACTGTGTGTCTATGTGTCCCAGATTCCTGCTTGGGAAATAAGTGTTCATAACTGCAGATCTACCCATAGGCAGAACTCAAAGGTTATTTTATAATTCATCTTTCCACTGAGTTTTCTGAAATGCGTCTTCATATAAAAACTAAAATGATTTAAGACATTTATATTTAGTAGAATCATAACTTATATTCTGATTGCTATCTTCTCTCATTTTATATTTTAAAACAAAGGCCTGAAGCCAGGGATATTTTTCTCAATGAGAAAAAAGTGATACATCAACAAAACAAAACAACACAAAAAGCTCAAAGCTAAATATGCCCTTTCAAAAGCATTCATGCAAACCACCCTATATTTTATCACTAAAGACAAACAGAAACCCCAAAGTGGGCTGGGCTGGGAGTGGATGTGGAGAAAGAAAGGATATTAAAATACTTTGCTTTGGTAATGCTGGAGACCAGAGACTTGTGTGTGTGGAGGGGGTATATCTGTTGCAATTTGTTTTTGCTTCTTTCAATTTTGAGTTAAATTTTTCATAGAGAATTAGAGAAAGGCCTTTTTAAATATTGGGACTAATTTAAATGTTGGGAACATAGAAACCATGACGCAAGTAGGAAAAAGTTGAAAAGAAGTTCTATTTATTTGCTAACGAGGCTCATTGAGAAAGAAGAACCCTGTAACTGAGAGGCATTGGAAAGTGCTCAGTTCCTGGAACATAGCAGCTTGCCAATAATGTACGAATCTGCAGACACCCAAATGGCACCTGCTCAGAAACTTACCTGCCATCTTCCCTGGCAACAGAAATGCTTCATGTTAAAGATTACTATAGAAAAAATATGGCATGAACAAGGTTTGACATGCACAAAATAGAACAATCAATTATTTGAAAATAATAGCAAAATATTTCCTAATACTTAATGTAGGGTAAGGCTTTAGACTTTAGGAATACCTTTGAAGTGATATTTTGAAATATATTAAATAAAAACCAAACAAAACACTTAATCAAACCTTCAGAGTTGGAAGATTTTTCAGTGGCCAATTACCCCAATCCTCCCAGTAACATATTCCATTTTAACCAGCACTCTGGCTTAACCACACAAATATATTGTACTTTCCTCATAAAACATGAAAGGAGCTGGGGATATTGACATGGTCTTTTGTGTTTCTGTTTTTCCTCCCCTTAAACAAGAGGCTTGCTCTGTAGCTTGTTCAGTGGAAATCATGTGACTCAGGGTTAGAAGAGTCTAATGTGATCCCTGAGAGGCAGTGTGACCCAAAATAAGCCACAGTATAGTGATGGCCTTGTCAGGCAATAAGAACATGCCCTCCTTCACTTCCTTGTGAGTTGTGTGGAAAGACTAGATGAAACGCAGTGGACACAAATCCTCTCTCTTTGTCAATGGTTTTGCTTTTTATGGTTTCAATTACCCATGGGCAACCCCCACCCAAAAGTGTTAAATAGAAAATTCCAGAAATAATTCATACATTTTAAGTTGCCAACTGTTCTGAAGATCAGGATGACATTTCATGTGTGTCTTCTCGTCCCCCTGACCAGTGTGTCCACACTGTATATACTACCCACCCCTTAGTTACTTAGTGCTTATTAATTAGCTACTGAGGTATAGTAGTGCTTGCCTTTAGACAACTCTGCCTTTATTTGCCCGGTATTTACTTGTCATCCCAAAGCACAATATGAATGGTGCAGAGGGGGCATCCCAGCATTAAACGTGGGAAGGCAGGTGAACTCTGGTGCAGTGTGACAATGCTTTGTGGTATTTAGGACAAGAAAAACACAGTACATGTACTGTTCAGTACTAAATCTCAGGTCTTTGCTGGAGATCTTAGAACATGTCCCCAATGGATAAAGGGGACTGTGATGCCAAATGTGCAAGACTTTTGGCAAAAAACACAAAAATATATGCAAATATAAAACACACTAAAATGTACAATACGAAAGCAAGCTTCTCTTTGAGCACAGGCTACCCTGCTATTTCTTTGAAGACAAGGCTAACACCTTCTCCCAGAAGTACTTCAAGCCACGGAGTGTTCCTTTGTGAGCACGATGCTTTGTGAGCACGATGTGAGCACCAGGGAGACACGCAGGTCCTAGAGCACCCTTGTGCCAGCAAACCCAGACAAGATGGTGCTCCAGCTCTGTGGTGCTCCATGGAAGGGCTTTTAACATCATTCTTTAAGACATATCATTCATGGCCATTTTACTTTTCTTAGAGCTCTGTATTTTTACAGATTGGAATGTCACAAATACCTGTGTTTGTAATTATGTCATAAATATCTGTGCATGTATGTCTAGACTTTTGTAACATTGATTTATAAAACACCTAGAAGATCATGACACTCTTATTCTTTCATTCACAGACTTCTGTATAAGGCTGGTATCCCTAGAATTCTAGGCAAAAATTGTTAATGCTGAACATGTGCTCTTAATAAGATCATTTCTGCTAGAACACAGTACTGTAACAGGGGCCCTGATGACAGGGCTGTACTTCCATACACAAAAGAATAAAGAATTTTAAAAAGAATGACATTTGGCCTTTAATTTTTATAAAAACAGTAACAACAAACATTTTCAGAGGGTAGTATTCAACAAACAACCTCCTTTGAATGTAAGAACTTCAAAATTAAATTTATATTAAAATTTTAGAAACAGTCCAATCACTTATTTTTTTTCCAAACAGCAAAACATTTCTAAGACGATCTCAACCTGTCCAAGGGTGATCCTAAGTCGAGGCAAAGGGGGAAAAGCACACTGTACTACTCAACTTCCACATCAAGAGGCCAAGCCAAAGAAGCAGGGTTGTGAGAAACCAAGAGGAGGTGTGGAGCGAAGAGACAGGACTCTGGACAAACCTGTAGGAGGGGGTGGACTCCCGATCCAGGATGGCTTTTGTGGTTATCACCCCTCGCAGTGCGTCCACCTGGAAGGCTTCAGCTTGGTTGCCAGAGATGATGGAATACTCGATCAGGCCATTCAACTCACTATCGAAGTCAGTAGCCAAAACCTGTGAGAAGCCAACTGCTCCATTAGGAAAGATTTAACCTGAAATGTCTTCTATACCTGCTTTGGAGAGAAATCACAGATTGTCCAATGCATTCTAGAAGTTGTTTAAAATGATACCAGCTGAAATGTATATTTAACTTTTTCATAATAAACTGGGTGATGTGAGAGAAAATTTCTGCGTACTCATCCAGAGGATTTCCAAATAACATTCACATGTTTTAGCAAAATCACTGGAAAAAACAAACATCTAATTTGCTTCAATAGATTTCCAGTTCTGCATTTGAAGCCATGTTTGTACAAGAAAAGGAAATTGATGTTATAAGAAACTTCCATCCACTGGATGATAAATTTTCAGTTGCCCTTTCTTATCTGTATCAAGTATTGTCTGTAAAATGGGTCAGTGTGTAGGTTTTTTTATATTCAATGAAACTTTCAATGTAGGAAATCTTTTAAAACATGCAACAAAACCTAAATTTAGTGTTAAAAAGTTCAGGTCCTCATCATTTATTTGATGAACTATTGAAACACTTGGGAGAACAAACGTTTTGCATTTTTCTCCATGGAGACATATTGCTCAATTGACATTAAATCACGATCACTTAATCAGTTATATCAGTGGAGGCAAGGTCTTATTTAACAAGAAGTTCCAGAATTATTGAATTGTCTTAATTAACAATTTTATATGGTGTGGGCTCCTCTGTCTCAAGTGCCTTATCATTTCTCTGTGGCTACTCTACTGATGACCTAGGGAGTGTTTGCTCCTAATTCTTTCCTTGGGATTCATAGGACTGCTAGAGCTCTCGGAGGACCCCAAGGATGACATGGCACACTTCAGACAACATCAAAGGCCACCCAAGCCTGCTTTGTGGCACAGAAAGGCAGCAACGGTATTCCTTGGGATCACCAGAATGTGAAACTAGTTTCCAAGTGGGGACAAATGAAGTCCTTTGAGGCTCTACATTTAAGCTTGTTAGGTAGAGTTCTAAGACATGAGACCTCCCAGCATGGAGTACCAGCCCTTTAGTGTGCTGGCAAGACAGATCACCAGGAAAGAAACGTCCAGAAATGCTGGGGATCCAGGCACAGCCTGAGTTGTCACCTTCAGGATGAATGAGCTCTGCCTTGATGTCCCTCTGCATAGGACTCGAGTTCCAAGGAGAGAAACAAATAGCAAAGCCATCCCAGGTGGTACTGCTGAGCCTTCTACATCCCCAGCTTTCAGAACACAAAGAATGGTAGTGCTGACTCCTGGGGAACTAACTGCATGGAATATGGTTCATCGGTTTTGTCTATGAGTCCACCATCTGGAAGCCTGATAGGTGGAGCATTCTCCCTGTGTGCACCGGGGCTCAGGTGTTGTCAGTTGCACTGATCCACACTCAGCAGTCTGGCCCTAGCACATGGAACAGAGAGGAACAGTGCTGCAGGTCCAGGTCAGCGATCTTATGACAGAGAGTTACTGAGGCACCTGCCATCCCTCCCAACAGCATCACTGGGAAGGATCAGAAAAGGGGATATCCTCACCCATGTAGACATCCGAATCTTTACGAAAACCAGAATCTTTACTAAAACACAGCACTTCCGGAGCAATCAGGGTAACAACTAAAAACTAAAATCATAGCAGAAAGGACCTGGATATGCTGCATTGTGTTGGGGGACAAAGGACATAGGGTTAAACACCTAACAGTTCTACTGGTCCCCACCCACAGAGGGGATCATGTGCCTCAGGACCTGGCATTTTCCTATTCATTCAAATAAAGAAGACTGCCCATCCGAGACTACATAGTGAATTCCAGGTCAGCCTGGTCTAGAGCGAGACCCTACCTCAAAAAAAGAAGGCTGCCCAGGAAAGACTGTCTAGCCCAGAGCATGAATTAGCAGGTCCTGGAGTTCTCTGACCCCACCAAGCCCAGAGAGAAAGCCCAACACATCCCAGTGATGAGTTTGGATCATAGAAGTAACATTTCTGACACACAGGGAGTGTCTCCCTCCATGGCTAACATCACCAAGAAGTGAGGCTGACTTCAGTTTTACAGGTGTCTGTTTATCTTTTGAAGCCTGCCTTCACTACCGAGACATACTCAGTTCAATGGTGAAGGGAAAGAGACAAATGCTCAATAGTCCTGACATGGGGAGAGAAACCATCAAAGCGTGGATTTTTGAACATGACCAGAGAGTCACATGAACAGATTCTTTCATTCAGGGCTTGGGGCTGATCACCTAGATGAGCTTAATCCTGACAACATGTCCCTGTGACGGGTCACCCGCTAAGACCCAGTGCCCACACACCATGCTGGAGAGCAGTGTTCTTTTCCTCCAGGAAGAGGTGCACCTCTTCCTCTTTTCTTTCCTGGCACTAAATGCACACTCCTATCATAGCATTATATAACAGTGAATTTTATACTTTCATTTCCAACCTACCTACTAAATCATATGCATTTTTAAGACTAGTATTTGTGTGCATGTCCCTGCAGACACTTCGCTAATGCTCACAGCATCCCTAGAGAAAGCAGAGGGCCAGGAACTGAGCAGAGGATGAAGAAAGAGGAAGAAGAGAGAAGGAAAAATTTTCAGATTTCCTTCAGGCTAAGGTTTCATCCAATCTATCAAATGTTCTACATACCCCAGAGACATTTAAATTTTGTTTTATTTGTTGGATATAAGCCATAGATACTTTGACATGCATTGATTGGTAAAACACACACACACACACACACACACACACACACACACACACACACTGATACCTGTATGACATGAGCATTGGGGGGCTGGCCTTCAGACACTGATGCTTGATAGACACTTTGGTCGAAGTGTGGAGAATTATCATTGATATCTTGTATGGACACTGCTACTTTGCTGTAGGCTCTATGCCCACTGCTTTCTGCAAAAACGATGAGCTGAATTTCACTCCTGATTTCAAAGTCAAGGAATTTGGGTTCTTCCACAGTGAGTTGTCCTGTTGTTATTCCCAAGGAGGAAAAAAGGAAATGATGGTTATTATTTAAAAATGTCCCAAAGCACCATTGACTCATAGGCTCTGACCGGGTCACTGTGGAAAATTTAAACACAAAAGTCAACCTTTGGTTTATAACTATAGATCAGAATTCCTTGCATTTTTACTCTTAAGAAAAGTGATCATAGCTTTAAAGACCACTGTTATTATCATTCATATCAGTTCTTTTATCCTTAAATAACATATCCCAAGATAAAGCAGGAATCCTGGAACATAATCAAGGCAGTAATAATCCATGTGTGAGCCAAGACACTCAACCTTGAGATGCATCTCTGATAAATGAAAAAAAAAAGGTGAGGAAAAGTTCACAAAAGATTATGGGAGTAGTTGGGAAGGTAGAATACAATAGGAAATCCAAAGGCAACACAGAGTCCTAATGAGTAATCAATATTTTTAAAATCTTTGGAACGTAAACCTAATTTTCTTTAATTTAGTATTAGATAAAGGGGAGGGAAAAGATCATGTCAGAGAATTGATTAGTTTTAGACTGAACTTGTGGTAGGTAAGGAATCAACCACCTTGGCAAGAGAGATGTTCTAAAAGAACATCTACCCCTCACCCATTGGCTATCAGACTATTCAAACAACAGACTCACCAAAATTAAATTTCCCAAATGTTGGAGGAAGAAAGAACTGTGTCTTGGTGATAGGCAGAGGAAGAACTCACAGAGCTGATATCTTTTCAGATCACCTGGCAGAATGGATCTGAACAAAAACTATGATGGGTCAGTGACAGCAGGTGGATCCACTCCTTGAGTAAGACTGCTTAATTAAGTATGAATCCTAAGCCTCCTGTTAGTATCAGGAAGGTGGACTTGAGGGTCACTGGATTCCCTTGTTCTTCCTCCCAGTGTAGCCACATCGAACACAACCCCATTCTCTGTCTTCTTGAACCTTTTTTTGTTTCTTTCTTTAGTTTATTGGGGATGGACAACCAAGCCTAGCAAGTTGGGGCCATCAGGGCCCAGGCTCTGACCATAAAACCTCCAGTGACAGAGTTGTATAGGCGTTGAGAACTTTTCAGAGCTAAATTTAAGTTAGTTTTGTTTGATAATGCCTCACAAACTCTTTCCTAAAGGATACAAAGTTTCAAAGCCTCCCCAGAGGCAATTTTAAAGGAAAAGAAGTCACTCATAGTTTGCAAGCATGAAATCCCAGAGACACATGAGGTCAGAAAGGAAGTGTACCAACAGCCAGACAATGCTAGACACAGAATTATATATCATATAAATATATAAACATACATACATACATGCATATACTTGTATTTACTGGTACTAGGTATTGAACTCAGGACTTTCATAGTCTCAGCAAGAACTTCAACACTGAACTACAACCTCAGTCCTGTCTGCTTAAAATACAGACAAGAAGCTTGGAAACTTGAAAAGGACCGAGAGATGTTTTATTTATTTATTTTTATCTTTAAAAGGCCAAAAGGAGTTGAAAAAGAATCAGAGAGCCAGGCATGGTAGCACACACCTACAGTCCTTACAAATTCAAAGCCAGCCTAGGCTAGTTAATGAATTCCAGTCAAGACCAGGCTACATGTCAGACCCTGACTTGAAAACAAAGACACAAAACAGACAAATAAAACTCAACCAACTAAAACTGAACCAGAGAACTTCGGTGTGGTGGTTTGAATGTATGTACCCCACAGACTCGGGTATTTTATTAAAGTTTGTAACTTTGGTTTCTGGCTGCCTGGCTGGTGGAGGTGTCATTGGGGGTGGATCCTGGGGTCCATCTCAAAGGTGTGTTTGGGGGGGCAGATCTGAATTCCAGCCCAAAGGTATGCAGAGAGGTCTTAACTTGGGTCATTCTTGCTACTTTTTCATGTTTTTTGCTCTTTAGTTGTTTCTCTGTTTGGATGTACTGAAGTAACTTTCTGCACCACCGATGGAACTTCCCTCCCCCACTCCTGGATTTGTAAACTTGAAATAAACCTCTTCATCCCATAAACTCTTTCTGGTTTGGATGTTCATTCCAGGATGGTGGAACTGTCAACTACATTCCAGAAATGAAAAATATGGACCCTAAACTGAAGATAAAAAGACAAAAGCATATGAGAAATAATACAAAGAACAGCTTTAGGAAGGAGTCACGGGGCATGAGATTATTCTACGTAAGTTCCCATAAAGATGAAAATGAATACATCTTAGTGCTGTGGTTGGAAGACAGAATCTAACGGGGTATATTAATAGGACACAAGAAATTCACTGAGTCTGGAATCACAAAACCAACAAAAATGTGTGATGATTGCAAGGATGGAAGAGACAATTTTCAATAACCAATTTTCCCAAGTAGGTGGATAAGTGATAAATAAAAACCAATTTATCTTCAAAAAAGTCAAAGGGCAGAATAGACATGGCATTATTTGGAAATTGTAGGAAAAGAATTCTTAGTGAAAAAAAAATATATATCCAGATTTCTCATAGTTGCTTATCGGCTCCTATAATAATTCTTGTTTACCTAATATATATTTACCACTAAGAATTTCTGCCTTCAAATTTTTTTAGAACTATTTATGACTATAAACATTGAGTAGAACACAAAATAAGGAACACAAAATAACAATAAGTAGAAAAAATAAGTAGAACACAAAATAACACAGGAAGATTACCTGTGTTGGAGTCCAGTGCAAAAACTCCATCTTCACTCCCACTGAAGACAGAATATTTAATACTGTCTTGAATTGAATCAGGAGCAAAAGCCTTTACAGTCACCACAGAAGTACCTGGAAAATTTTGTAAAACAGAACATGGTTAGAAAAAGAAAAATGTGTGGAAAAATAAGAGCAAATAGTGAACATTGCTTGTCTCATATAACTCATTCATTAATGTAACAGCTACTTTCTTCATCATAAGGCAGAGCATGCTAAGTGCTGAGATATAGTGACCAACAAGGTAGAAAAGATTTCAGTCCTTGAGGTTATTAGAGTTTGGACAGAATTAAACATTCTTATGAATCACTACACACTATATGTATGTATCAAATTATCATACTATGCCTCATAAATTTGTATAATTAATATAGACTTTCTTTGTGTGTGTTGTATATATGTTTGTGCAGATATGCCCTTGGTGTGTCACCTGCAGAGGCCAGAGAAAGCACCAGGTGTCCTGTCTTTTCAATTATCCATGTGTTTCCGTGACAGGGACTCTTTCACTGAAACTGGAGCTGCCATTTTCAATCAGACTGACTGATCACTAAGTCTCTGGAATTCTCTAGTCTCCAATTCCCATGGTACCAGGATTACAGGCATGTGTGGCCATCCCACTTGTTTATGTGGGTGCTGGGAAAACCAAACCCTCCTCTTAGAAAGCAGTCTTACCTCCAAGCCATCTCTCTCCCCTCACATAATAGTGTTAAACATTCATATGTTTGTGAATCTACAGTATCTAGTATCTTTTAGCATATTTTTTAAAGCATGTAATTTCTTATATCAAAATTTTATTGTTTTGAACATATGTGTTCAAAACATTCATAGAGAATGGGAACATGGATGAAAGACAGGAGACAGAACACTGGCGTTCCCTAGGCTGAGAAACCACAAAAGTCAGCTTTCAGAGACAAACATAGGCTGAAAGCGAAAGGACTCAGGGAAATAGTGATGTAAATTCTATCCAATTAAAGCAGGGAAGTCATCCTTCTGTGAGGCAAACAGACTTAAGTTGAAAACTCTCACAAGAGACAGAGTGACATTACAACTTAATAAAAATGCTCCGTTCACTAGCAAGATGCAGCAATTGTAAATATGTGCACCTATCGGCTGGGCACCCAAACATAAGAAGTCAACAACCTAACTGAAGTGGGAACAACAGAAAATCAAAAGCAGGAGACAATGGTAGTACACTACTTTCAACAGGTGATAGAGCAGACAGATCGAAAATGAATCAGAACAGGGGACGCAAATAACACTGTAGACCAACTAGACTTAACAGACATATAAAGAACATATGATTCCAAGACTGGGGAAGACACATTCTCTTCAACTACACACAGATTATTCTCTAGGACAGCTCACATATTAGGTCACAAGACAAGTCCTAATAAATTTAGCAAGACTGAAATCATACCAAATATCTTTCCAACCACAGTAGAATGAAACTTGAAATCGTTAGTAAAAGGAAAACTGGAAAAGTCTCAAATATGTGAACAACCAATGCATAAGAAAGAAATAAAAAGGAAATTAGGAAGAAAGTATCTTGGGATAAAAACAGAAACCACATACTAAGATTTATGTGATGCAGCAAAAACATTACTGAGAGGAAGTTACTAATGAAAAATGCCTACATTAAGAAAAGCAATGTCAAATCAGCAACATAATGTAACAATACAAGGAGGTAGTAGAAAAAGAACAAACTCAGCCCCAAATTAGTAAAAGTAAAGAAACATCAAAGAATAGAGCAAAAATATGCTAGAGAAAATAAACACAATGGAATTTTTATATTTTTAATGACAAATTCTAGCTAAAGATAGGCAAATGACTCAGCAAAAACCAGAAGTCAAACAGGGCATGGTGGCACATACCTTTAATCCTAGTATTCAAGAGGCAGAGTAAGGAGAATCACTGTTGAGTTCAAGACCAGCTTGGGACTACTAAAAAAACAGACAAAAAAAATCAGAAATAAAATTGATGACATTATCTAGGAATGTAGACAATTAAAACAAGAGACTACCATGAACAAAATATACCAACAAATTAGGTATCTAAGAAGAAATGGATACATTTCTAATCATATACAACCTACTCAGACAGAGTCATGAAGAAATAAATAATTTGAACATACTAATAAAGATATTTCATCAGCACTCAAACAAATATCACAAGATGTGATATCTTCACTGGGGAATTCTAACAAATATTTGAAGAGAACCAATGCCAAGCCTTGTCAAACTCTTTCCAAAAATTGAGGATGAGAGAATCTTTCTAAATTCATTTTATGGGACTAGCAAACCAAAGCCAGGCAGAGATATAAGAAGAAGAATACTACAGACCATCATCCCTGATGACTAGACATGCAAAAATCCTCAATAAAACACCATCAAACAGAATTGCATAGTGCATTAGGAAGGTCAAAACCATAACCAAGTGGAGTACATTCTGAGAATGCAAGGATGGTTTAATATATGAACATAAATAACTGTG
>PVHP010010760.1:0-46816 GCA_004024765.1 Zapus hudsonius | reverse complement strand
TGTGCTCCCAGCTTCACAAGTGTGCTCCCTGCCTCCCAAGTGTGCTCCCCGAGCGCTCCCGGCCACGGGAGCCGTCCTCCCTCCCCCGGAACCGGGCCATCCACTCCGCTCCAGTGCCCGCGCGGGGCAGCCACGGGGCTGAAGCCGGCTGGGAGGCCCGTCTCGCCGCCGAGGCCCCGAGAGCCCCGGCCCGGCCCGCGTCACCGCCCACCCGGGGCCCAGCGCCCCGGACCCTCACGGACCGTGCGGGGACCCACGCGCTCGCACGGCCGGCCCGGCGAACCGCCGCCTACCTGTCCTCGCCCTTGTTCTTCTGCTTCTTCCCCATCGCTCGACAGCGGCGCCGGCCCTCACCACCCGCGGGCTCCCGCCTCGGCTCCCCACAGCCGCCTCGCACCGGCTCTCCGCGGCGCCGCGCGCTGGGACACGGCACATATGCTGGAAGCCCCCAATACGCAGGCGCAGCGGCACGCCGCCTCGGCGTGGGGACGCAGGGCGCGGCGCATCGAGAGCGGCGCTTCTGCTAGAGCGTCACCCCTGCGCCCGCGCGCGAATCCGAGCGCCCCCTAGCGGCGCCGCGCGCTGGGACACGGCACCAAGGCTGGAAGCCCCCAGTGCGCAGGCGCAGCGGCACGCCGCCTCGGCGAGGGGACGTAGGGCGCGACGCATCGAGAGCGGCCTTCTGCTAGAGCGTCGCCCCTGCGCCCGGCGGCCGCGCGCGAACCCGAGCGCCCCCTAGCGGCGCCGCGCGCCGGCGCCCGGAGGCTTCGGGTTCTAGAACTCGGACAATGGGGGCTTTGTGTCGCCCGGCCCAGGACCGGAGCGGAGGGTCCCTTCCCGGCCCAGCTCCTCTGCAGAGCTCTGTAAAGCCCGAGGGGCTCAAGCCCAGGACAGAAGCCGCCCGCTCGTGCGACGCTGACGAATGAAGGATCGGTTCCTAGCATGATGTCGTGTTTATGTCCAGCACGAGCACGTCCTAGAAATCCGTTTGTTCCAGGAAGGACGGTGAAACCGTTCTCTACCCGGATCCGGTAGCGAGCGGCGCGACCGTGCGAGCTAAGGAAATACGTATCGCGCACCGTCCCGTGCCGCTTCAACTTGAGAAACGACCGATGACAGCCCGAGCCGAAGCAAAACTACAACTCCCAGCGTGCTCTGCTCCCTTTCCGGCCGGAACAGTAACCCTCCGGAAGCCGAGGCTCTGGATCGCCTCGGCTACGTCACACCGGGCGCGTCCGCTCGTCTAGCGAGAGCGCAGCCGCGCACGGCAAGACGGAAGTGACGGTTGATACCGCGGGAGGAGGTCGGCCCTTCGGGAGCTGCTGCTCGCCGGCTCGCTCGCTTCCGGGGCTCACGGAATCCAGGTGAGGCCGAGGTCGGTGCGAGGAGCCCGGGCGCGGCGGGGGGGCTCGGGGGTCGGGCGGAGGTGCTGCGCATGCGTCGCCGAGGCCCGGGGCTCCGGTCTTGGCGAGGAGGAGCCAGCACGAGGACCCCGCCCCACCCCCGCTCGCCGGTCCTCCCGGGGCCTTCCCGACGGTGCTCGTGTTTCCCACGCGGGAAACATCCCCCCGAGGATCCTGCGACTACAGGGATTTGAGCAGATCCGGGGAATCACGGAAAGAGAAGCCAGGACGTGCTTGCAAAGCCTGGCAGCGGCTGTCATCCCCCAGGACCCAGCAGAGCACCCTGTTCTCTCTCTCTCCATAAGTAAAATATTTTCTAAAAAAGGAAATGACAAGTAAGGTCGCAAAAGTAAATTTCTCTGGAGCTCAGTATTTGTTTCTGGGGGCCAGCTGTAGAATCGGAAACTCAGTGCTTAAGTTCCCAGTTTAATCTCACTTGTTCCAGGACTTTTGGGCCTCCAGCTTTCATGGACAACTTAGGAACATACTGCTGTTTATTTTAAAATGTAGCTGCAGTCTGTGAGTTCTGTGTTAAAATTTAGACAACAGCCTGTTGGGAAGAAAAATAAAGTATTTGTTGAATACTGAATCGTTTGGTTGAAAGTGCGCCCGGTTTTTGTGACCTCATAGACTTTGTTAGCTAATAGCATAGAAATGGAATATCAGAATTGTATTGAGACATGAGACTTTGCTGGGTTTATTGGTGCGTGCCTTTAATCACAAAAGAGGTAGGATCACTGTGAGTTCGAGTCCAGGCTACAGAGTGAGTTTCCGGTCAGCCTGAGCTCTGTCTTGGGGGAGGGGGGCAGAAAAAAATGAAACTTCTTAGGGCAGTGACCTTGAAAACACTTCCTCTTACTCTACTCAGTGTTGAAGCAAATTTTGATATGCGTGAATGTATGTGTTAAACCATTGCCCCTTGCCCTTCAGGTGATTTCTACTTTGCTTCCCTTTTACAATTCATTTCTCTGTGGTCTGTTGAGGGTCTTAAAGATTGGTCTTTGCTAGAATATCATAAAACACAAACTAAACTCGAACCGCCTAAAATTTTCTCTTAAGTAGTTTCATTTCCGTCCCCGATTATGCTTTGATCAAAAATGTTAGCATTGGCTAAGGTTACCTGAGAGGTTATCACCTCTCAGGTTTCTGTTCAGTTGGCATGATTATAAAATTTGAAAATTTGGTTTTGATATGAGGATATCCTACTGAAAATTAAACTTGGAATTATTTAAATATAAATTCTTAAACTGGGCTTGAGAGATAGCTGTTGCTAAGTTGCTTGTCTGCAAAGCCTAATGACCCAGGTTCAATTCCTCCCAAGTACCCACATTAGAGCCACATGCACAAAGTAACACATGCATCTGGAGTTTGTTTGCAGGGGCTAGAGGCCCTGGTGCCTCTATTTTCTCTCCTCTTCTTGCAAAATTAAAGATTTTTTTTTTTTTAATTCTAAAGCCTAACATTGCTCAAGAGTCAACAAAATACTCTGGACAGAGTATACATTGTATTCTTTTTAAATAATATTTTTTAAAATTTTTATAGTTTCATACATGTATATATTTTGATCATATTCAAACCCCATTCCTGTGACTTTATCTTCCTCCCATTAAACCCTTTCTTCCTGATCTACGGGACCCATTAAGTTTAGAGTTGCTTGCTTGAGAAGAGAGGTGGTATCTACTGGAGCATAAACATTAAGAACATGCATGATTCCCCTCCCACAGCATAGACCAGGGTGTGGTTCCGAGCCCCCCCGCCACTGTCCACCATCCGTCCATGTTAACTGGCCCAGCTTTAGGCAGGAAACCCCAGCTGCTGTGAGTTCATGGCTGCACTTGCCAGCCGTGTCCAAAGGCCAGCATTCCACAGCAGTCCTCCCCATCTTCCACCCCTTCATGAGATGTTCCTGAGCCTTGGAGGGGGTGATGGAGATGTCACATCCCAGGGTCATCCTCAGCACCTTGACCACATATGCTTTATCCCTGTCCTAACCACAATCTGCGATAAAAAGAAGCTTCTGCAATAGAGGCTGAGAACAGCACTCATCTGTGTGTGTAGATACGCATGAATATCTAGACTTGCTGAAATGTTTGAAAAACAGAAAAGTTTACTTACTGTTTGTTTGTTTACCTCCCCAGCATCAAGGCCAGACTTTACCACATAGAAAAATGGAAGGTGGTGGTGCATCTATCAACATGCTTTCCAAAGTCCTGGAGAACCAGTTACTTCAGACTACTAAACTAGTGGAAAGTCACTTGGATTCTGAAATTCAGAAACTGGATCAGATGGGTGAAGATGAGTTGGAAATCCTCAAAGAAAAGAGACTTGAGGCGCTAAGAAAAGCTCAACAGCAGAAACAAGTAACCTCTCACCTTGCCTTTCGGAATTGCTATGAGAGTACACTTGCTCCTCACAGCTGGCTCTTAGATGTATCTGAATGCAGATCTAGCACTGATAGAAAATGTTCCCAGGGATAAACACCAGAGAAGACTTAGGCAAGATAAGCTCTTTAAAGAGCTGATGTGTGAAGACAGAATAGAACTTTTCTTTCTGATCATATTCCAAGCTGAGATCCACAGATCCAAGTTGTGGACATAATGCAGTTCAGTGTGAGAATGGAAGGATTGAGGTGGGAATTAGAATTTAGATAGTACCCAAAATTTAAGGGGTACCCGAATTCTTATCTACAAAGATAGACAACCAGAATTTAAGATACAGTGGAAGACATTATGCATGTATGTTCAAAGCAGGGTGTGGTACACACCTTTAATCCCAGCACTTGGGAGGAGGAGAGGTAGTAGGATTGTTGTGAGTTCAAGACCAGCCTAGGCCTATTGGCTACTTCAAAAAAAAAAAAAAAAAAAAAATCTCAGGCATGGTTGATAAGGAGCTTTCCGTTGGTTTGAGAAGTTAGGTTAGATGTGAGCTCTTCATTGGTTCTGGGCACTGTGAGTAATGACTGTTTCTTCTGAGGACAGTGCTCAGATTGGTGGCCAGTGTAGGAATCCTTGCTTCTTGGAGACAGTCTTCAGAAACAGATTGGTCTCCCACCTTTTGAGCTTCAAAGTGGAGAGCTGGGGAGCGCCATGGTAGAGCACTTGCCTAAAATGCTCTTTATCCTGGGTTCAATCCCCAGGCCCCCAAAAAAGGGGGAGCTCAAAAACAAATAAAACAAAACACTTTGTAATAAGTTGGGTCAAGTGCTTTTGGTTTTAGTAGTTTAAAAGTACAAAAAACTTTGTGGATATTTACATGTTAGGTCTCTCAAATGGAAGTTCTTATTTTAACACATGTGAGGAAACAAGTGTCTCAAATTACCAAGACAGATAAGTGTCTTACACCCATGCTATGCAGACAGTTACTACCATGGACTAACGGTGTGTTGATTGACATTAGAATCATAGAAAAGGTAACTACTCAAAGGAATGCATTCCTCTACAGGATAAATTTACTTCTTTACTAAATGATTTGGATACTGGAAATATAAAGTAGTACTGAAAGACATATCTTACATGTGTACTATTTCTCTCCAAATTAGGAGTGGCTTTCTAAAGGACATGGGGAATACAGAGAAATTCCTAGTGAGAGGGACTTTTTTCAAGAAGTGAAGGAGAGTGAAAAAGTGGTTTGCCACTTCTACAGAGACTCCACTTTCAGGTAACTTTGTTTCCAGCCCTGACTTACGTTAATATAATGAGATATTTGTAGATATACACCAACTCAATTGAGAGACTGAAAGCTGAGGCATCTGCCTGATTGTTGAATGGTGATCACTATTTTTTCTGATGTTCTTTCTAGTCTACAAGTTAAGCAGTTATCTTAATGATTAACTTAAATGCCAATGGCACACAAACGTAAATGAATCTTATTGAAAGTCACTATTTTCATATGAATAACTTACATTTTCTGAATTATATTTTTACTACCTTACTTTAAGAATAAATTATAATGTATATTTAAAATTCTTGGTGGTGGTGGTGTACACCTTTAAAATCCCAGCACTCGGGAGGCAGGGATACAGGTAGGAGGATCACTGAGTTGAAGGCTACCCTGAGACTACATAAATTCCAGATCAGCCTGGTATAGAGTGAGACCCTACCTGGAGGGGAGGGGGTCTTACCAGAACTGTAATTATTTCTTTCTTCTTTGTAATGTTCTCCTCTTCCCACTATGCTGGGGATTAGAGGTCAACTAACACCTCTTGATAAGGAGGCTATGGCTTGACCAAGCCTTTCACCAGAAGCTTAGTTAGAACTGCCAGGCTTGGCTAGAAGGATTTCTCTTAGAGTAATCCAATCCATGAATCCAAGGAGATCTCAGAGAGAGGGAGCATTCCTCCAAAAGAAGTGATATGGTGGGAATAGAACCCAAGACCTTGTGCATGCTAGGCGAGCACCCTGTCACTAAGCTACCTCTCTAGCTGAAGAAGATAAATTGAGGACTCAAGCCTCATTTTTCCCCTGAAATTTGATGAGTTTTTTCACCCTAAATTTGAAAACTCAAGAAATTGGCATACATTGGCTTGCCAACCTTTGATGTTTCTGATGAGGTGAGGATGATAGCATATCATCAGTCTATAAGACGGATACTATTCTGCCACTTGTTTATCTTATGTCTTCCTCTACCAGATTGTTAGCTTTATAAAAGCAGATATTTGCCCATACTCTAGCCTACTGTGCTCTAGGTTAATAGAAATGCCTGACATATAAAGTAGAGACTGAGTCAATAAATGTGACGTATGACACAATACAATCACTGCAATACAATATCAATGTAATACAATACAATAATAGCAATACTTACCTTCAAACATAACTGGGAAACCAAAATTCAGGTTATTCAGTTAACTGCCACAGAGTTCCTAGCTGGGTGTGTATGTGTGTGTATATAAATTTTTTTTCCCCCTTGAACATTCACAGCAACCTATCGAAGTAGGTGTTAGAATTCCTGTGTTTCTTAGGCTTAGGCCAAGTGACTCATCTACTGTTACTTGGCTACTAATGAAGGTATGAACCCATGTTTTAAACCTGTTACTGTGTCAATACAACATTGCTGTTGCTACTAGATTTTTAGATTTTTTGGCTGGTTGGCTTTTTGCAGTGCTGGGCACTAAGCCCAGGGCTTCATCATGCTGGGTTTTAAAAAGTACATTAAGGCCAGGTATAATAGGGTACACCTCTAATCTCAGCAGTTAGGAAGGTAGCCTCTAGGAGAGACATGGAAATGGGTCTCAGTCCAAAGTCCGAGGCTCTGCTACAGCCCACAGGAGGACCTCTGGGCACACCCCACTCCAACGGACCTGGCAATGATGGGTGAAGCTGGTGAGAACCAAGATCAGTTAATACAACAGGAAAAGATAGCCAACTGCCTAGCATGAGAGGTGTGATGAGCCGCCTCTGTAATATCTGCCAGGGACCCAAGATGTTACAGAAGACCTGCAATTCACGGAGCTCCAGTGGCACAATCGGTTAGCGCACGGTACTTATACAGAAGACCTGCAATTTAAACATGAGGCTGCTCCAGGGAGACGGTGATAGATACCAGGACACTCAACTCATCAAAGCAGAAATCCAGAGATTGCAGAGGGCTCAACACTCCCACCAAGGCTCAGGAAACATTGCAGAAGTGGGGACAGAATGATTGTAAGAGCCACAGGGTGGGAAGGAGTAAGCTGAGGCGTTGTCCCCCTCCCGCCTCAGACGGAGTCATACCAATAACCCCACTGAGGAGGGCCCTCAGTGGAATGGAAGCAAGCGGGGGGATATGACCATCACGCCATTTGTTCAAGTTGGTTATAGGGCTGGAGATGTAGCTCAGTTGGTAGATTGCTTGCCTAGTAGGCGTGAAACCCTGGATTAGATTCCAGCACTGCCCAGACTGTGTGTGCTGGCACACACCTTGAGAGATGGAGGTAGGATGCATAGTTAGTGTGAGGCCAGCCTGGGCTACCTAGGACCACACAAAAAGCCACAAAGTTGATTGTGGTTAAGAGCCACTGATAAAAGATTGCTTTGTCTGTTTCAGAATCTAGAAGCTAGGTCAGTTTAAAATAGATTGTGGCTTTGAGATGTCATTTCTATTTGCCTCTTTGATGGAAATGGCTTAGTAAAAGTCACTGCAGAGGTGTTGGTGTGGTTTAGTGGGTTCAGTGACCAGTTCTGAAAGAATGAAAGCGTTCACTGCTAGACCAGCTGCCTGACTTTAGCCTTCTCTAGCCCAAAGGCACTTGCTTGTCGAGCTTGCCTGCCCAGTCCACCCATGTAAGCTTTAACATTAATATGATTTTCACTGTCAGTCTTGCAATTAGGAGTTCTTAGTGACTCCAGTCTTCCTTCCTGACTTCCAGTGACACCAGCTGCACATTTCCAGGTTGTTCTGTCAACTTCAGATCTGTCCCTCTTCATGCATTTCTGCATGGTGATACCAGGAAGTGTGCCTAAGGGAAGCAAGTCTTGTTTGCTTTTACCACGAACATGATGAGTTTGAGAAACCTTTACGACCTAAAACATATTTAATATTGTTTTTGTTTTAAATATCACTTAGCAAGTCTGACTTTATAGGATGCTAACATGTTTGTATGCCTCTTACCAGGCAGTTAACCTGTGACCTAGAAATGAGGTCATCTGACAGACACAAATATAGATTGGCCACGACATTGAGACTCAGACAGAAAAACTATGAAATTTGGTACACAATAGCATTTATTTTAAAAAAGGGAATCGTATTACTTTAGTTTTTAACTTTTTAGATACTTATTTTCAGGCAGAGAGGACAGAGAGAATGGGCACTCCAGGGCCTCCGACCATTACAAACTCACTCTTGATACATACACCACTTTGTGTATCTAGCTTTTTATGTGGATACTGGGTAATGGAACTCAAGTCGTTAAGCTTTGCAGGCAAAGCTCGCTCCAGCCCTAGTTTTTAACTTTATGTGTTGTTACTTACAGGTGTAAAATATTAGACAGACATTTGGGGATATTGTCAAAGAAACATCTGGAAACCAAGTTTTTGAAGCTGAATGTGGAGAAAGCACCTTTCCTTTGTGAGAGACTGCGTATCAAAGTCATTCCCACGTTAGCGCTTTTAAAAGATGGGAAAACACAAGATTATGTTGTTGGATTCACTGACCTTGGAAATAGAGATGACTTCACCACAGAAACTTTAGAATGGAGGCTCGGGTGTTCTGGTATTGTTAATTACAGGTAACCTTTAGCCAAAAAAAAAAAAAAAAATGCTCATGTTAAATCATGTCTAGCTAATGATTATAGGGATTTTTGGATGTTAACATTTATTTCATGAAATTAAGACCTACTGGCTGAGATGTACACAGTTTCTCAATGAAAAGTATACATTAGCACGAACTTAACAGTAAAACCAGATTTATAAATAAAACAGCCTTGAAATGTACCTAGAAGTTTTCATCCTAAGAAATGTGACTGAAAAACTAACTCTGGAAACACAAAATGACACTTCAGAACACCATTTGCTTGCTTGCTTACATTTATTTATTTATATTTATTGTGTTGGGAATCGATCTCAGCTTCACGCATGCTAAGCAAGTGCTTTATCGCTCAGCTTTACTGCCTTACTGCCCCAGTGTATTCCTGACTTTAATAATTCTCTTTTATGATGACGTTAAAACACTACTACAAAGGATGTTTTAGTTTTATTGTGTTTGAACTTGGTTTTTGCAGTTTTAGGAATGAAACTGGGAGCTTTACGGGTGCTGAACAAGCTGTACCCCTAAGATACATTCCCAACCCTGATAATTATGTTGAATCTGAAAATTACAAAAAGATTTGTGTTTCTACAAAATCAGATGGAAGTTTCCTTTTTCATTCATCTCTTTGTCCCCTCTCTAGACTAAAAGTTACCTAGTTCCACAGCTCAGAAGCTACCACCTTATGTTTTGTGCCTGTTTTGTTATTGTTTTTTCAAGGTAGTGTCTCGTTCTGTCTAGCCCAGGCTGACCTGGAATTCACTGTATTTTCTCAGCATGGCCTGAACTCATGGTGATCCTCCTACCTCTCTCTGCCTCTGGTGTGCTGGGATTAAAGGCGTGTGCCACCGTGCCCAGCTTGTGCCTGTTTATGATTTGAAAAAATAACTCACATAGAATTGTGCCTTCTAGTAAATAGCAGTTTTATTCATGTTCCTCTTGTCTACCTTCCCTCTCCTCATCTTCACTTAGACATGGATAAATCATTCATATAGTAGGGAAAACAATTTCACTTTCTTAACATATTCAAAAGTTTATATTTTGTAATTATTTAAAATTTTCCTTTTCCTTTTGATTTTTTTGAGACACAGTTTCTGTAGCCCAGGCTGGCCTTAAATTCACATAATCTTTCCTCAGCCTCCCAAGAGCTGGGATTACAAGTGAGCCACCAGGCCCAACCTGATTTCAAATTTTAAGTTAGTTGCAAGTTAACACAAAGAATTTTTATATAGTCTACACCTTATTCCCAAATTTTAAATGCATTTGCCAGATACCTATAAATTTTTTTTTCAGGTCTGAGTGGATGTGATATATGCTCCATCTCTTCATTCCTGAATACTTCATATGTATGTTTCCTAATCTTTCACACATATCGTACAGTTATTGAAATAGTGATTATGTGGCTGGAGACATGGCTCAGCAGTTCAGGTGCTTGCCTGCAAAACCTAATGACCTGAGTTTGATTCCTCAGTACCCACACAAAGCCAGATGCACAAAATGGCACATACATCTGGAGTTCTTTGTAGTAGCTAGACACCCTAGTACGCCCATTCTCTGTGTGTCTGATTCTCTTTCTGTCTCTCTCTGCTTGGAAATAAATAAAAATGCTTTTTTTAAAAAATAGCAGTTACAAAATTTACAAAGCTTATTCATTATTTTGTCTGCACCAGTATATAGGTGTGTATAGATATACCGCATCTCTTGCCACTGCAGAGGCACACCAGATGCACTTACCAGCTTTGTCATCTGCTTCTGCATGAGTGCTGCAGAATTGAACCTGGGCTGCCAGGGTTTACAGGCAAACACCTTTAATCGCTACGCTGTCTCCCCAGCTCGAATTTACAAAGCTTACTCAATTTTACCATCATCCCCTGTACATTTCTGAAAAATGTCATATTTAGTTAGTATGTCTTTAGTTTCTACTCACCTGTAACAATTTTTTATCGTTTCAAAACTGTCAAACTTCTGAAAAGCATATCTGGTTTGAGTTTATGCATTGTTTTCTCAGGATTAGATTCAGATCCTATTGGTGATGGATAGGACTGATGTTGGATCCTTCCTCCTTGGTGCATCACACTAGGAGTTTCTCGTTGCTGGTGGTAATTGAGTACTGGTTAGCCACAGCTCTGTCATACAAATGGTAGTAACTAATGTCTCTATAATTCTTTGAGGCCTTCCTTTCAGGTTCAAAGATGTTTTAGGGAGGTTTACATTCTTTTGTTTCTCTAGAATTCAGTATTTCTCTTAAGAAGCCATGTTGCTTTTCAGTAGCTAATCATATGCCTCTCTCCCTCGCTCGCTCGCTCGCTGTCTTTTATTTATTAAGTGATAATGCATTCCATCTGTTTTGCTAATATCTGTAGAAGTCTAAACATTGGGAAATGTTGAACATGAATGAGTTGTAGCATGCTATCAAAAATCACAGTAAAAAGTAACACAGGTTCAGCATAGCCAAAGCCAATATATTCAAAATATTCTTTTTCGGCTTTTCAGTCAGAAATTTTGATGACACAGACTATAAAATATTGATAATTAATGATAGAGTTGGGGATTTATAGCTCAGTGGTAGAGCGCTTGCCAAGTGTGCACCAGGCCCTGGGTTCATTTCCATCATAGCAAAAATATGTATATAACAATAATGATTGAGAGAATAAAAACACGAATGTAAACATTTAATGCTCCAAAGTAAGCTGTATCACTAATATATTAATGTTATGCTTCCCTGACACATGTTTAAAGACATTTTCCTGAATTCTCTATATGTTACAGTGAGTGAGGATTTTTTTAACAATGTGGTATACCAAGTATATTAAATCATAAATAAGATGCTTTCAAATTTTGTTTTATTTTTAGTGGAAATTTAATGGAGCCACCATTTCAGAACCAAAAGAAATTTGGGACACACTTCACAAAGCTGGAAAAGAAAACTATCCGAGAAAAGAAATATGATTCAGATTCCGATGATGATTAGAGCTCAGTTATAATTCTTTGTAATTACCTGTTTATTTTTGTTTACTTCATATTTAAGTGTTTTCTAAATTTTATTGGTTTTGATCCATTGCTCATTTAATGCTCATGTTCTGGCGTTTTACATAGTTCATACATAGAAAGGTGTCTTTACTAATTTTCTGTTACGCCATCTTATTAATTGAAGGAAACTTTGGGGGAGTTTTAAATTAACTAAAAAGGGGGCCTGGAGAAATGGCTCAACACTTAAAGGCGCTTGCTTAAATTGACTAAAAAGGGTCTGGATTTTCTATTTTTAAAACTGATTTGAGCACAATATGATTCTTACATATACCATTTATAGTTGTGTTTTTAATCTGTTAAGTTAGAAATAGGAATTCAGCCAACTAGTCTAGGACTAATTCTCAATTAGCATTGTTTATAGAACAGGTTGGGTAATGCTGTTGTAACACCTGCACTTATAAATAAATGGAAAACTCTTGTGTGTATTTGAAGAACTATTAAAGACTTGCTCACTTTGGATGCAGAAGTTGTGAACACATTGCCTTATTTAAAGGACCCTCGTTGCTTATATCTTAAGACAGACATTAGAACGTCATCGGGAACATTTCTGAAATGGAAGAATAAGGAGCTTCATTGACTATCCTCAATTCAACAATCATAGACATAGGTTAAAATTGTTTTTCTTTAAAAAAGTGGTGCCCTGGCAACTGTCTTAAGAGCATGGAGCAAACATTAAAAAGAAATCATGAGCTGGAGGTGACGCTCAGTGGTGGAGCCCTTGTCTTGTGTGCTCCTGTCTCCAGACATCAGTCAGTCAGACTTGATGAGAGCAGTGAGGCTTAGCTTCTCAGTCAGAACTCTACTCCCTCTTCCTCCGGGTCCCTCTTTGGGCTGTAGAAACACTTTATGGCAAAACATCTGGAGTCTACCCCTCCCCCATCTCTGCTATGGCACAGGATCACTAGTCCAAGAGTAGCAGACAGACTGGGAATATGGGGCCTCGTTTGCATGAGTATCTCTCCCTAAAAGGACAGTGATAGGAGAAGGTCTAGTGTCAAGGTCTGCAATGAAAAGGGAGGGGAGAAAACTGGCTGAGCAGAAAGCTTAGTAATATTCCTGCCTCCCAAGCATGAGGACCTGAGCTCAATCTCCGTCACCAATGTAGATGGCACACCATGTAACCCAGAGACAGATGGAGTCCTGGAGCTCATTTTCCAGCCAGTCCAGCCAAGCTAATGAGAGACCCTGTCTTAAAGGAGGTGGATGACAGCAGAAGTTGACTAGCCTTCACATACACCACACGTAGGTGTACCTTCCCCTCCCCCACCCCATAAAAAAGACCAGTGAGCACTTAATGAGAAAGACTGCTGAGAGTCCTGTCTCTTGATGTCTGCAAATAAAAATATTTTAAATAAGGGAATAGCCAGGCATGATGGCGCAGGGGTTTAATCAGGAGCAGAGGTGGTAGGATCACCATGAGTTCAAAGCCACCCTGAAACTACATAGTGAATTCCAGGTCAGCCTGGGCTAGAGTGAGACCCTACCTTGTTGTGATAGCATCTCACTATTTTAACCCAAGCTGGCCAGCAATTTGCGATCCTTGAGGAAAATTACTTTTTTTCTTTTGTAAAGAACCAAAGGGGTTGTAGAATGCAGAAGTTTAATAACTGCAGTGACAATCAGCCTGGAGGTGCCGGCCTTTAATCCCACTTACCAGAGAAGCTAAAGCAGGACTATCACAAAATTCAAGGCCAGCCTGAACAACTTGGACCTTTTTCAATAATAAAAAAGTTTGGTGATACAGCTTAGTGGTAAAATTCCCATAAAAACCATTAGAGGATCTCAACAGATTTGAGCTTGCATAAAGTATAAGCATAATGCACCTCAGGACCCAGTCCATAAACCCCTAGCAATTCTGTATTTTGCAGTCAAAATTAAGAAGCACAAAACTGATGTGCTCAGCTCAGTACTGTAAAGCACGGGCTTAGTATGACGCCCCAAAATACTCCTCTAGAAAAATAATGGATAGAATTGAGGAAGAAATAAAGAATTTAGCAATAATGACACTATACTTTCAATAAAGAGAGGAATAACAAGTCATAAAATCAGCAAGGAAACAGAATACTTGAAGAGTATTATAAACTAAACCTAGTATAGAACGTTCCACAGTAGCAGAATGCGTATTTTAAGTCTAGGAAATTTGAGAACATGTAGAAATTAATGTACTTAGAGTAATGAGTAGTTTTCAAAAACGTCATGAGCAATTTGAAAATACTTATAAATGAGAATGCAATATACCAAAACTTATTGAATGCACTAAAACAGCTGAAGAAATTTACACCTGCTTATTTACACACCTTTATGAAAAGCCAAAAAGATCTGAAATCAATTATCTTCTACTTTAAAAAAGAGTGTCGGGCATGGTGGCACAAGCCTTTAATACCAGCACTCTGGAGGCAGAGGAAGGAGGATCATGGCGAGTTTGAGGCCACCCTGAGATAGGATTCCAGGTCAACCTGGGCTAAAGCGAGACCCTACTTTAAAAAAAAAATTAAGTCCAGCGGCTGTTAACTTCCACTGTCTTTAGAAGCAAGCCACCAGCCTGGAGGGCACTGCAGGCTGCCATCCAAGTTCTTGGACATTCTAGATTGTTTAATAACCACAGACTCCAAGTATGGAGTTGTTACAACCAGCTGATATCTGTACCCAAAGAATTAGTGGCAGTCATCAGACAAAGCCTGAAAATTGCCAAAAAATTAGAAAAACATGCCATCTTGATATGGGAACTTTGGCAAGATGTAGACTTTACTTCTGATGCCAGTTTGGGCTTTTTTTTTTTTTTTTAAGAAGATAGAACTTTGTTAAATTCTACAGATTTTTGTTGTTGTTTTTTAATCTTGAGATAGAGTGAGTATGGGCATACCAAGGCCTCCTGCAAACAAACTCCAGACACTTTTTGCATCTGTTTATACATGGACACTATGGTATTGAACCTGGGCTGTCAGACTTTACAAACAAGCGCCTTTAATCGCTGAGCCATTTCTCCAGCCCACATTCTATAGTTCTTAAAAGATGATTTCAGCTCTAGTGAGTTGGTGCACACTTTTAATCCCAGCACTAGGGAGGCTGAGGTAGCAGGATCACTGTGAGTTCAAGAGCAGCTTGGGCTAGAGTGAGTCCCTGAAGAAAAAGACAACAGCACCCGCAGCAGCTGCTAAAATGTTAATGACTTGAGAGGCACCTGTGTTGGCATTTGGAAGCTGAGGTCCTGATTGTAGCTGGCACCTAATTATCAGGAATGATGCTCTATTGCTACTTTGTAGGCTAAGGTGCGGTGGCATGTTTTATTTTTTAAGGAAAATGATGAAGGGAAGTCTTCATGATTTATGTGTGGCTGTAAAGAAGTATAATACGTCCCTCTTTAAAAAAAAAGTAAGGTTGTGGTGTGAAAGCTCTGTGAGAGCTGGGTGATTTTGTCTCACTTGCTCACTAGTGTGTTCCAGTCTGAAGAGGGACTGGCACGTAGGTAATAGCAAAGGAGGTAGCAGCCCATGTTTACTAGCAGGTTCTACTGATGACAGCGTCCTTAATAAGATTTGAGGTTGTGTTAGAATCTCAAAATTTTCCTCGACTTTAATAAATATGCTTTACTATTATGTGTACGTATATTACATATATATATACATATATATACACATCTTAGTTTCTATGCAGCTATACATGTACATGTATGTTCAGGTTCATGTGCACTTCTGTGCAGAGGCCAAGTGACAACCTTGGGTGAATGTAATCCATTTTGTTTGCTTGTTTGGTTTTTTGAGGTAGGGTCTCTCTCTAGCCCAGGCTCACCTGGAACTCACTCTAGTCCCAGGCTGGCCTCAAACTCACAGCGATCCTTCTACCTCTACCTCCCAAGTGCTGGGATTAAAGGCGTCTGTCACCACACCGGATGCTGTTCACTTTTTCTAAAACATTTATTTATGGAGAGACTGTGTGGAGGGCCTCGTCACTGCAAACAAATTCCAGATGCACATGCCACTTAGTGCATCTGGCTTTATGTGGGTACTGAGGAATCTAACCCAAGCCAACAGGTTTTGCAAGCAAGCACCTTTAACTGCTGAGCCATTTCCTCAGCTGCTGTCCACTTTTTTAAAGACAGGATCCCTCATTGGCCTAGAACTCACCAGTTAGACTAGACTGACCGGTCAGCAATCCCAGGAATCTGCCTGCCTCCACCTTCCCAGCATCGGGGTCACCACAGCTGCCATTATTTTATGTGAGTACTGATCAAACAGATCCTTGTGCTTGCAAGGATTAACTATCTCCCCAGACTTGAGTTTACACTTGTGAAGATTTAAAACAAGGGCTGGCTGGGGGCTAGAGAGATGGCTCAGTGGTTAAGGCTCCTGCCTGCAGAGCATAATGACCCAAGTTTGATTCCCCAGGTGCCCACGCAAAGCCAGATGCACAAAGTGGCATGTGCGTCAGGAGTACATTTGCAGCTGCTGGACGCCTTGGCCTGCCATTCTCTCTGTCTCTCATATATATATATGGACTGGGGAGATGGCTCACTGGCTAAGAGTGCCACACGAGCATGAAGACCTAAATTCAGCTCCTCACAACCATGTAAAAAGTCAGGTGTGACCACACTTGCCCATAACCCCAGGGCTGCTGGAAGCAGGGACAAAAGAATTGTTGGGACTCACTAGTCAGCCAATCTGACTGAAAAATGACAACTCCCAAGTTCACCGAGACTCCTCCTCAAGATAGTTTGAGAGTGACAGAGGGATCATATGACCAATTTTCAATATGTTCATATAGTAAAGTTCTCAATAGCATTTTTTAAAAAGGAGAAACATGCAGCCAGGTGTGGTGGTGCATACCTTTAATCCAGCACTTGGGAGGCAGAGGTAGGAGGAATACAGTGAGTTTGAGGCCACCCTGAAACTACATAGTGAATTGCAGGTCAGCCTGAGCTAGAGTGAGACACTATCGTCAAAAACAAAAGTTAAATGCAGAGAACAAAGAGCAGATTGGTAAACCCTCTAGACCAGGGAGGAGATGTCCCCAGTCACTTTAAAGTAAGCTTCCCGTCTCTGTTTCATTGATAGAAACAACTCATTGTATTTGGACAATGTTACAATAGTAGAGACAATACACATTGCCATCTAAAATACTAGCTTTCAAATTCGTTTCTCAAGAGTATCAGCTAACTTTCGGGAAACAGACTAGGAATAATAGTACAATACCACAGAGTGTGTAAGTTACAAGAAAAAAAATTCTTTTGGCTCACAATAGTGTTTCAAGGTCAGGATGGTTATTCTGGCAAGGACCTTCTTGCTTGTCCCAACATGACACAGGGGATCAATCACATGGCCAGAGACAAGGAACGTGTGACAGATCTAGCCAAAGTGACCTTTATAGCTTATCCAGTCTCAAGAGGTTTATTACTCAATGAATGGATTAATCCATTAACAGACCTCCAATCATTTCATAGGTCCTACCTGGTTCTACTTTTTAATATCATAATGGAGATTAAATTCAAGGAATTTCAGAGGGCACAAGCCACAGCCCTTCAATCTTTACACACCACAGGGAGTCTAATTATGACATCACCTGAGCTGTTCAGTTGTATCCCGTGAAACGAAGGAGTTCCCCAGCTACCAGTCTGTTCTGAGGCCAATTGTCTTACTCAGACTCTGGCTGCTGTACAGCTCTGGTACCTGCTCTTGGGCAACTTGTTTTCTTAATTACATGCCTCATTGCCCAAGCCCACTGTGCCAACTGATGGAGGCTTTGAATGTTTTTTTTGAGGGAGAGTCTCACTCTAGGCGAGGATGACCTGGAATTCACTATGTAAAGTCCCAGGCTGGGCTTGACCTCACAACAATCCTCCTCCTTTGCCTCCCGAGTGCCCAGATTAAAGGTGTGCACCACCACACCTGGCCCTGCTTTGAATTTTTATATGATCATTATATATCAGAGAACTTGATTATTGTTTTCTACTCACTCTGTGTTGCTTCCAGATGAGAGGTGCTTCCTTCTCGAAGTATGAGTCAACACCTGCTCTGCCTTATTACATGAAAGCTCTAAATTCCTCTAGGCAAGACATAATGTCATTTTGACTGAAGGGGGACTGGAAGTAGAACAGTGAGAAAGAGGCAGGCCCAGAGATGGGAGGAAGCAAGGAAACAAGAAGATGGTGTGGAGCTCTCGTGACCATGTAAGGTGTGGACGTCTCGATGCTGAAACAGGAAGAAAGGAAGGGAGGGGTAAGAAGGAACTCATTGAGTTGCCCTTTTAACCAAACTAGAGGCTCCAAGGTAGGAGCCTGTGGTTGGTTGGGGAGAGAAGAGAGTAGTTCAAGTGGAGATAGACCAAGAGGAATTAAACCATCAAACACACCCGCGCGCACACACATGCTTGCATGCATGGACACACAAGAAACACAAAGGAACAAGAATGTAGATGTCATGAACACTAAGACCCTATATTTGAAGCAGGAATATTGGATTAGCAGTTTTTCCATTTTTGCCTTCCGTGTGTTAGGCAAGCGTTTTCCCACTGAGCTCCATGCCAGCATCTGATTAGCAGTTTTGAATGCTGTAAAGGACTCAAGAAAAGAAAAAGATGATCATAAGAGGCAACATGAAGATTATTGGCCATCATCCAGAGAAAATTCCTTTGTGCAGTTGCTGCTAACCTGAAAACCATGGGGTGGCGTGTACATAAAATTGCAATGGTTCAGATCACGTTTATCTAATGAATCAATGTGCATACATGTGGGTTACACCAGTACAATTATTATCATCAAGATGGGGAGAGAAATCAGGTGCCAGAGGATCCTAGCAATGAGATGAGACAAAGAGAAGTGCTGTGGTGTGCACAGAGCGTTCTTCACAAAGGCTCCGATGCTGAATGTTGGGTCCCCAGTTGGTGGCGCTATTGAGAGGTGATTAGCTCATGAATGGTTTTTGTTCATTGATGAGTTCATAGCTGAACTGTCCATTAGGAGGCGGGGCCTAGTGGAAGAATCTGTTCTTAGGGGGCCCCAGACCCTTCTTTCTTCTCTTGCCTCCTGGCTCCCATGAGGTGAGCACCCTCCTCTGCTACATCTTTCTGTCACCATACAGGCAAAGCACCTTAACCTCTGAGCCATCTCTGCAGCCCTCTTCCTGCCACCGTTTTCCAGAAACAACAAGGCCAAGAGGCCATGGATGAAGTTGATTTTTCTCAGGTGTTTTGCATAGTGATAAAAGTCACCAGTAAAGAAGGAGGGTAAGGATATGGATAGCTTCAAAAACTTTAGAAGGGACAGAAACAGCCAGTCCATAGTGCCAGGTTAGAACTGTTCTAGCCGATGAGGATCTAAGGCACCCTTAGCGATTAAAACACACACACACACACACACACACACACACACACACACACACACACGACAACCTTCAGCCTTGCATGGGCTTTCTCATGAACATGTTCCTATGACACCCGCATACATCTAATCATACTATTTATTTTTAGTGTTACGGATTGAACAAAAGGCCTCGATTACTTAGTAGCATATATTATCCAGTCCCTAACAATGATTTTGGGAGCTGATCTATTGAGAGAAGATGATTACAATGAATAAAATTGATGACAGAATTTGTATGAACAGATGATTGTACTCTAAGTAACTAGGGAGAGTGAAGGAAAATACTTTGTGGTTTTTGTTATTAAGGGCATCATTAATTATTTTCTGATTACAAACATGGTAAAAAAAAATATACAAAATCATTACAGAAATGTGAACTGTGGAAAAGCAAAAATGTCCAATAATGTCATCTTTCACAGAAAACACGTTTTAATATCTGGCACATGTTCTCAATATTTGTTTTCTAAACATATGCTAACATTGGTCTTTATAAAAGTGGCATCGCCAGCAATTGTATTTTGCAGCTCGATTTCCCTTTTTAGTTGTACAGCCTGAGCCTCTTCCTGCATCTGTACCTTAGCCTTACTTTTCTTTCAGTGCAGGGGATTGAATCCTGTGCCCTGTGCGTGCCGGCAAGTGCTCTACCAGAGACGTTCCAGTCTGCCTCTCTGGTTAATGAGTACAAAGCACATGTGAAAAAATGCATGTGTGCCCCAAACACACATACACCTACCATACATACACAGGGTTGTCATTGCACCATCAAGTCTTTGAGTATCTATGTGAATGTGCTTTCAGTTTTTAAGAATGTATCCTAGGGGGGATTAGTAGGATGGCAGATGAGGAGGAAGACCCCAGTTTTGAGGAGGAAAATGAAGACCTGGAGAAGGTGGGCAGGGTAAAAGGAAGACTTTTTCTGAAGAATTACGGTGTGTGATGTGTGGGTTCGGGGATGGCCAGAATCCTTACGTGGAGTCTGTGGATACTCTTGAAGATCTTGTCATAGAATTGATTGTTACTGAAATGATTCACAAGGCAGTGTAAATTGGAAGACAAGATCAAGTACAAGATGAAGGCACTGTCTTCTTGATTCGAAAGGACCCAAGGAAGTTCGCTAGAGGTAAAGACTTACTATGAATGGAGAATTTAAATGGGCTGGAAAAGCAGTTGATGACCCCATTTGTACTTTCTGAAATGTCATCCTCATCTATGGAACCAGAATATCATTGCTGTCTGCTTTCCGCAATAGTATCCTGATATCTGGGCAAGTAAATGGAAGATTTGGAAGGACGAAGTTTTAGCCTTTGTTTTCATGTCTCCAACAGTAGGGTGATGATTCTTTCATTGCCTTCCCTTACATGACTATATTTAAATTACATAAGTTAAAGCCTTGCAAACCACGTAGTATCGCCTGCCTTTGGCTCTCCGGGGTGCACAGTTGCGTTTGTTTATGTTTCAGGTGAATTTGTGCCATATTGCAGGTGCAGGTGTTCAGTAGGGAAAACCCACACGTCCTGTTGACTATGACAGCTGAGCCTTGTGCTTTGCGCTTTCTGAAGTCCTGGACAACAGTGGTCTGGGAGGCTGTTAAAGTTAGCATACTTGTTGCTTTTTCTTTTAAGGTTATGACATGAAACCAAGTTTTTGTAAGAAAATTTGTTTTAGAAGATATTTCGTTTTAATATTCTTTTCTAAATAACAAAAGAATTTTTCTTTTTTTATAACTAAAGTTTTTACCCAGTACTTCTGTGTTGAAACTTCTTGATTAAAAACCTTTCTGGCCATACAGCGTAGGATTTGTTAAGTTTTAGGAGACTATTTTTCCAGATGACATTAAAGCTTCTAAAAGTAAATGCAGTAGCAGGAACGGCAGTGCTTAAAAAGCTGAGGTCAGAATAAGTATTTGGGGTGTTTTATTAAAGTACTTGTTCATTGTCGGATGTGTATTTGATTAAAATTATATGTGATTATACAAGCAGCTCTTGTATACAGACTGTGTGTATTTAGCTAATTGCATTGTTATTGTATTTCACGTATGATGAGGATTAAAAATAGACCCACTCCCTTCACCATGCACAAAAATCAACTCCAAATGGATCAGAGACCTCAATATAAATCCCGTAACCCTGAACACCCTGAAAGAAAAAATAGGAACTCTACATGAGACAGGAGTAGGGAAAAATTTCCTGAGCAAATCTCCAGCAGCCCAGGAAGTGCAACAATCACTTAATCAATGGGACCTGATCAGGCTCAAAAGCTTCTCTACAGACAAACATACCATACTCAGAGCCAATAGATCCTTATCAAACTGGGAGATGATTTTTGCCAGCTATAACTCAGACAGAGGCCTAATTTCCAGAGAACTCAAAAAATACATAATAAAAACTCAAACAGCCCTCTCACAAATTGGGGCACTGATATCAACAGAGAATTCACAGAGGAGGAAACACAAATAGCCTTTTCTCACCTGAGAAAGTGCTCAGCATCCTTAAGCATCAGGGAAATGCAAATCAAAACCACAATGAGATACCACCTTTCCCCAGTCAGAATGTCAACCATAAAGAAAACCAACAACAATTGTTGCTGGCAAGGATGCGGGGGGGAAAAGGAACCCTCATTCACTGCTGGTGGGATTGCAAACTTGTTCAACCATTATGGAAAGCAGTGTGGAGACTCCTGGACAGAATGGACCAATGGACCCAGCTATCCCTCTACTAGGCATCTACTCGTAAGAGGTCACATCTCGATGCAGAAACATCTGTACAACTATATTTATAACAGCTCAATTCATAATAGCCAAGAATTGGAATCAACCCAAATGCCCATCCATGGAGGAATGGATAGCAGAACGTGGTATATTTACACTATGGAATTTTACTCAGCTGAAAGGAAAAATGACATCGAAATTTAGAAAAAAAATGGTCTGACTTCGAGCAGATCTTATTAAGCGAACTCTCAAAAGAACAGAGCTGCGTATTCTCCCTCATAGGTGGTTCCTAACCAGGATAACAGTAAACTCTATGCAAACCAGTCAGAAGTGAGAGTTTGGGAAAGAGGAGTAAGAAGTGTGGGGGGGGGGATGTCTTAAACATGAAGTTGAACCAAAATTGGTTCAAAATTATAAAATTCTCACGTGCATAATGTACCCTAATGAGCATGAAGTGGGCACCATCTGGCAAGTGGGGCCGAGAATGGAAGGGGAGAGGGTCTAAGTCTGTGAAAAACCTATCGGTCTGGCAGCTCCTGGTCCCAGCCACAGAATCCTTCCTTCACTGAGCTGTTGACCAAAGTGACCCATAAGGTCCCCAATACAAGACAGAATTCTGCCAAAGCTCTTGATTACCAACCCCGGGCCTGAGGCGAGATCCTGTTGCAGAAGAACCACAGAAAGCCATCTGTCGGCACCTAGAGACCCTACAAGGTCCAGAATGTTAACCAGCCCCCAGATGGTAGCTAGTGCAGAGTTGGAAGGCACTGCATAAGCTGCCAGGGGAAGCTGGAGCAAACTGAGACCACTGACATGAAATGAGTCGGCTGAACACACGTCCTACTGGGAGAGAACAGCGAACCATGAAACAAGCACTTGTGCAATGGAGGATCCAAAGCCTGGGGGAGGCAATCAGCAGCTGTTAATTCAGCCAAGAAATCCACTCAGTGAAGGGGAGTCCTTGACTGGAACTGGGATTTCAGGGTGAAATACATCGGGAACCAAAGTCTTGGGACCCCCAAAGAGAAATTCACTTTACAAGTGATTTACAAAAAGCTACCAACAATAGAATCTAGCCAATTCAGGAAAGTGTATCTCAGTTAACCTATACTGATCTCACTCTCCGATGGAGATTCTGTTTGTATTTTTCAGAAGGCGACGAGAGAGCTGTGGCTCTTCCAACCCTACCAATGAACCACAGGCCAATAGCTGTCTTCCTGGCAAGAGATGAGCCACCCCAGACCTACCTTGGAGGATCCACATGGAACCTCGAAGGCAGTGATGGGATAAGCAAGAGACCTATAACCACAGCTAATTGGTCAACCCAGGATGAGCCAGCGAAACAGACACCAGCGATTTTAAACGCAACCTCAAGCAGAAGTTCAGAGGCCCCTAAGGCCTCAACAATAAAGCAGCCTTAATACTCACCCACCATGACCCAGGGAACTGAGTGGAAGAGGGGGTGGAAAGATTCTAAGAGCCATGGTGGGGGAGAATACCCAGAGACATGGCCCCCCTCAGTAACAACATGCAAAGGGGGGGTGGAACCAGGTTGACTCCTAGGCTGTTCACACCCCCCTACCCCATGGACTGATCCAGACTGCCCACGGAGGAGAAAATCCAACTGATTGGGGACAGGGAAGAGGGAAATAGGGGAATTGGAGACATCAACACATTATTCCCTTATTAAGTGTATCTAATTATGGATAATAAAAAATTAAATTAAAAAATTGGATGTAAAGAGATCGCTGAATGTTACTCTTTGGGAAACAACTTTGGTGTTGCTGATCATGTATAAATCAGTACTTGGGAAAATACTATTTATTCAAAGTGGTGCATGCATCTAGAGTTCGTTTGGAGTGGCAAGAGAGGAGGCCCTGGGTTTTCTCTCTCTCTCTCTTTCTCTTACATAAGTAATAATACAAATAAATTTAAAAAATTCCATGTGTGTGCTGGAGATTGAACTCCCCGGTGCTTAGAGCAGACATGATTTACCAGAGAGAAACACCACCAGTCTAAAAACATTCTGTAGGAAACTGGGAAGGAGGAAAGACTCTGAACTTTCTTTTCCAGTGTATCCCCAGGCACATTTTATTTTATTTTATTATTATTTATTCTAGGCCTTTAGTTCCATAAGAAAATACACATAGCTGTGATCCAGAAAGCTTTGTAACTTTTCATCAAACAAGAGGGAGTCAAATCTCTAAATGAGATCTCACAAACAAATATCTTGGCTTAAGTACCAGGTTGTACAGGTCCACAAGTTGCAAATTATATACTATTCATTATGAAACAGCTGCAAGAGCTGTCTTAATTTTTTAACTATATGACAGAAACATATTGCTGAACATATAGACCATTCTCATTAAGAAGCCCGAGGCTGGGAATGAAATGTCTCCAGTATTTCCAGTTTTAAAGTGTCATGTTCCAGGCTGGGGAGATGGATCAGTGGCTAAAGGCACTTGCTTGCAAAACCTGCCAAGCCTGGGTTTAGTTCTCCAGTACCCATGGAAAGCCAGATGCACAAAGTGATACATGTATCCAGAGTTTGTTTGTAGAGAACCTGGCACAGCTATATTCATATTTTCTCTGTCTCTGTCTCTCTCTCTGCTTACAAATAAAAAAATACCAGATTCCAAGGGGAAAGTGTTCCACAGAGGGAGGAAGAAGGTGGGCTTGTATGGGGGAGGGGTTGGAGAGGGTTTCCTATGCTACTATAAAAAAATCACAATCTCCAGGGTTTAAGATGACGTAAAAGCAAGGCCCACTCGTAGAGTGCTTGCTTGGCAAGTGTGAGGCTCTGAGTTCGATCCTTAGACACACACACACACAAAGAGAAAATATATTTTAAAAATGAATTTGTAAAAGCTTGGCATGGTGGCTCACGCCTGTAATGCCAACACTTGGGAGGCTGAGTAGGCGGATCCCTGTGAGTCCAAGGCCAGCCTGAACTACGATGAGTTCCAGGTCAACCTGGACCTCCGTGAGACACTGCCTCAAAAACTTGTTGCTCTATAGTTCTAGTGGCCAAAGATCCAAACTGGTGTGCACTGAGCTAAAACTGAAGTGCTGGCAGGGACGCGTTTCTTGTGGGACCAGGAAGGAGAATCCGTCCTTTGCTTGGATAAGCAGGTGTCTCTGGAGGGTGCTGACTTATCTCCAGGACTGCAGCCGCTGGAGCATTCAGTAATTCCATTTTTAGCTTCTTTCAGGAATCTTCTTACTGATTTTCAGTGGAATGGACTTTTTCATTTGCCACCAGAAGTGTGTAAGGGTGATTTCCTCTGCCCCCACTGCATCCATACCAGCATTTGTTTTTGGTTTTTTGAGAGAGAGAGAGAGAGAGAGAGAGAGAGAGAGAGAGAGAGAGAGACTGAGAGAGGCAGACACAGACATAGAGAGAGAATGGGCACGTCAGAGCCTCCCACCACTGTAAACAAACTCCAGATGCATGCACCGCCTTGTGCTTTATGTGGGCACTGGAGAATCGAACTTGGGTCCTTCTGCTTTGCTGGCAAATGCCTTAACCACTAAGCTATCTCTCCAGCTTGTTTATATTTTTATGGGGTTGGTTTAGAGGTGAGATCTCATTCTAACCCAGGCTGAATTGGAACTTATTCTGTAGTCCCAGGCTGGCCTTGAACTCACAGGAATCCTCTGATTGTACCTGGGATAGTTTTATATCATGTTAGGCAGAATTATGATCATGTTACTGTCTTCATTTGAGTATGAAACTGAAATTGAGTATGTTGCAAGGAGACATGGTTTGATGTCAAGTTGACAAGGGGTGTGGGCTTGTTGTCAACTTGACCTGTTTACTAATCTTGGATGAGTCTCTGATTTTGTTGACAGGAAGGCAGCCCTCTCAGTAGGGGGCAGGATGTAAGGAGGCTCAGGGGAGCTAGAAATGAACATCTCTTCCTGGGAGGGCAGTGCAGGAAGGAAATTCCAGAGACTCGGAAGTGAACAAGTCTGGGAAAGGGTTGCAAGACCCCACCCGACAACTATATAAAGGGGAAAGAAATCTCTCTCACCCCCTGCCTCCCTGCCTGGCTGCTGGTGCTTATCATACATGTCTTTGTTGGCATTGGAGCAATTTTTTTCTCAGCCTTCCAGCCTGGACTGAAGACCAGTAGCTCCCTGGAAGCCTTTAGGCCTTCAGTGCTGGATTGGGACTGCTGAGGCATCCAGCCACGTGGACTGAATGGCTACCAGTTCCTTGAGTCCCAGGCTTGCAAACTGCTATTGTGGGACTGTGGTGAGCTAACCCAATAAATCCCATTTTTACTACAATTTATTCTGTTCTCTTCCTCTAGAGAACCCTGACTAATAAAATGGATAAAGGTATTTACTTATAAAATTACTTTATATCTGTCAAAATGTCAGTAATAAATGGTAAAATCAGGTAGTCAACAATGACCAGGTTTTGCTCTATTCTTAACCTGAATATACTCACACAGTCAGTCAAGGTTTTCCTTAAGAAGTCATCTTATTTTTGGTATCTTAAAGTCATTGCTTTAGATGATCTCAAACTTTGCTGTTCTGCTTCCAGCTTTTCAGGCTATTATCTACGTAAGTATACTGACTCGCCGATGTTTTCAAAGACAGATGCCAAAACTTTATACTGTCTTGCCTTTCCTGATATACAATTTCTGGATACAATCAATCGATTTAAAGTTGTTGATAAAATGTTGTTTCTAGCGCTAAGATATTCTGCCTCTACTTAAAGCTGATAGATGCTTAAAATGTGTCTACTTTCTAGTTTTAGATATGGCTTACACTTTCACCTGATAACTTAAATGCTTATCAGAATGATTTTAAACTCTTGTGTCATTCTCTAACCAGATCTGCTTTGTTAACCAGATATGTTCTAAACTTCTTTAACTAGATCTGTTTTGCTAATCAGATGTGTACTGTCTCTCTGAGTGGCTAATAACCATGTGTAAAAGCCAAAGTCAGTTGGAAACATTGGAGTTTCAAGGATAACCAATACTTTGGTTCTTGTTCCCAGGTCAGAAGGCCACAGGAGAGGGTCACTAGACCCAGGGATAGACTCCAAATCAGTTTGTCTACAATAGGAGAATCACATCAGAAGAAAATCAGTCCTCCAGACTTCCAGAAGAGAGAAAGCCCACATGGTCAACCCAGCCTTGACTTATCCCGACAGAAACACAATGCTGACAGTCAAAGTCAGTCAGGTCCCTAAGAGTCTCTCCTACAGAGCTATTACTGACCTCTGAAAATACAATACATCATTAATTTGTCTGCCTACATGCTCTGAAATACCCAGGAAGAGAATATAACCACAAAAATATTCTCATAGGCTTTCTTGTCTGATGCTGTCTCACAGTTCTAAGCTCTTACATTAACTCATGCCTTCTTCTGCCTCTGCCTCTTCCTGATTAGTCAGCCACTATCTGCCTTTAAATCAACAATTCAAAATTACCCTCATCGGTTATGCTTACCTGATTTTCATTGGTCTAATATCTCCTTGCTATACCTTACTATGGAGATTTTAAAATTAAAGTTAGACAAAATACAATTTATAAAATGGTCATGTGTTTATCGGGGCCAAAGACAAAGTGTAGAAATTTAAATGCATGGCATCATAAAATCAGGCTTAAATCTCAAGCCTCCAATTGATAAAGCCCAATCAAGAAAAAATGTTTTAAAAGGGACAGATCTTAGAGTCTGGTCCCAAGGTCTATTTAGGGAAAATCTGGAACCCAACCCTAAGATATGAAAAAGACAACATCCTCAACAGTTGTAACAGCCCACACATCACTAGGACCTAGAGTTTTCCCTCAAAGTCAATCTCTGGAGGACACCTGCCCCTAACAAGGAGACTGGTCCTGCTCTCATCACTCCAGAAGCCAACTAGTCTATACACGGCAGAAGCTTGGGAAAGTCAACGTGGGATGCCAGGAAAAATAAAAAGAACAAAAGATGTTTCTAAATAAAAAAATACTAGTTTCTAAGGGATCATGAGGTTAGAAGAGGAGGGAATAAGGTAGACTAGAGATAGTTGTTAAAGCCAGGTAGAAATCACTCTTAAAGGTTGATTTATTGTAGTAGAGCCACCAGCCTCTTCTTGTCCCATGGACTGGAAAGTCCCAGAAATGGCTAATGGCTGCTCAGCCCCCAGCCTGGGTAGAAGGAGGAAACAAAAGCAGATGGTAACCCTGCAGTCATTGTGGCAACCTGACTACATATAATAGGTATTCAGCCATTTAAGAGTCTTTGAAAATGTCTGAAACTTCCTGGAGAGCTCAACCCTCCCTTGACAGCTGTACCTGATGAGACTGCACACTGACACACAATTTTACTTCTGGAAATCGCTTGCTCACACCCACCCCCAACTCAAGGCTACAGTTTTTTTGTTTGTTTGGTGGTTTTTCGAGGTAGGGTCTCGCCCTAGCCCAGGCTGACCTGGAATTCACTATGTAGTCTCCGGGTGGCCTCAAACTCACAGCGATCCTCCTACCTCTGCCTCCCGAGTGCTGGGATTTAAGACGCCTGGCAAGGCTACAGTTCTTTGAGAGCTCTCTCAGTTGTGGGCCCTGGGTTCAAGAATAAGCCTCCTCGCTTCCATTCATAACTTGTCTTGCAGTCATAATTCCAGAGACACTCCTGCTGCACTTTCAGACTCGCTGCCCTCTTCACTATCTTTCCTATGACAGGTGCTGACCTTCTTCCTATTTTGCAGAGGAGACAGAGTCATGAATTTGCTCCTTTGATGTTCGGCAGATCAAGGTTTGGAGCCAGTTCTCTCTGGCTTGCAACTTCTTCATGACTTTGTTTCTGGATGATAGAACTCTAGAGCTTTTAGAGTTTACACTCAGAAGCAAACAACCATTAATCAGACATGTAACATCTCCATTACTGGAGAAATAGCCTAAGGAGTTTGAAGAGCCCTTACTTAGAGAAGTAGCTCAAAAGTTCCAAAGCAGGTGCTATGAAATGGTCTTTAGTAAGGACGTGGCAGGTTCTGTTTCATGGTTTATAATGTAACAAAAACATAATAATTTTAGATATGTTAAAATCTACTGATTTTTCTTCTCCCATCCTTGTTATTCGTTGTACATCCGAAGCTCACCAACTCCCAGCTACCATATGGGAACTTTCTTCAGTCCTTTCCTACTCAGTCACACAAAGGCATTCTTCGTGCTCACTCGAGCCCCCCAGACATGTGTCCACTCTGCTCCCCCAGGAAACATGTGAGAAACAGACTTTCTCTTAACCTCTCTCACATCAATGCCATCAACTCCCACCACCTGCCTTCTCATTGAAAGCAACCACAGAGCAATTAGCTTTTGGACGGGATGATCTAGGAGGACTGCATTCCTGGGAAGTCTTTCTTCTCTTGCTCTTGACTTTCTCACTGAGTATAAACTGCTTCATCCAGAGTATGGGATGAAGTAGCTGGAGACACGGCTCAGTGGTCAAAGGTGCTTGATTACAGAGAATGGGAGGGCTTTTCAGAACGTGGTGAACTGTGCTGCTCCGTGCTAAACTCGATCATTCCTATAGAGTCTCTTACAATTTCAAACAAGCTAAATTGCAACTTGACCCCTCCATAAAGTACCCCTTGAGCTGAGTATCTTTGTCTGAACATATCTGTGTGTTTCAGATTAAATCATTTCTCAATTTCAGCCTAATTTGTGATTGAGCCAGGCTCACGGGAATGGCTTTTGCCCTGTAATGGTTGGTTGTGTGTCTCAACCAGGAATTGGCCCCTTCCAATAGAATGTTAAAGGAAAGAAGCATTGATACTCTGCAGAGCATGATTGTGAAATCTGTATATGAATAATAGTCAGTGTCACTCAAAAAAGGAAAAACCATTAGCATACAGCATGCCAAGGTCTATCCTCTGAAGAGTAGGTACCTCACTGGGGTACTGTAATGGTTAACTTATATGTCAAATGACAGGTCATGTTGCCCAGATACATGGTGGTTACAGCTTGGGTCTGGAATGTCTCTCAAAGGTTCATATGTTGATGGCTTGGTCCCTGGCTTTCAAGGTCCCTAGACTTAGAATGTGGTAGAAATTTTAGGAGGTAGCACATAGCTGGAGGAAGGTAGATCATTGGGGACATATTGGAGGGAATATTGGGCCCACACCACCTTCCATCTTGTTCTCATTGCTTTCTGGATGCACTGAGATGGCTTTATTCCACCATGTTCTCCCTGGCATAATGTTCTACTTCCCCACAGATCCATAGTGATGGGACCAAGGAACTATGGACTAAAACCTCTGAAACTGTGAGCGGAAATTAATATTTCTTCTTATCTCAGGTATTTTATCACAGCAATGCAGAGCTCACCTATACAATGGTCAAACATTACTGTGGTTGCTTCTGTGAGTGTGTTTGGGGAAGAGATTAATACTTAAATCAGTTGACCCATGGTCTTCCTCTGCTAAGAAGCAACTCTGACAGAAGGAGTCCTTAAGACTTGAACTATAACATTTGCTTTTCCAAGTCTCAGCTTTCAGATTTTGGACTTCCCAAGCTCTATAACTGTGTGAGAAAATCCTTAAAATAAGTCTGCGAACCATATGCATGCTTATAACTCCAGTTACTTAGGAGGCCAAGGTGAAGAATTGTGAGTTCAAGGCCATCCTAGGTAGCATCACAAGATCCTATGTCAAAAATAAAACCAGATTAAAACAAATTAAATATGCTTCCATGATAATAAAGTAAAACAGGACTGGAGCGATGGCTCAACTGTTAACATGCTTGACCTGCAAAGCCCAGTGACCTGGGTGTGATTCCCCAACACCCATGTAAAGCCAGATGCACAAGGCGGCCCATGGGGCTGGAGTTCATTTGCAGTGGCTGGAGGTCCTGGCGTGCCCATTCTCTGTGTCTGCTTCTTTCTCACTCTCACTTTCTCTCAAATAAATAAATAAATAATGAAGTAAAACAAAGGTCTTTTGTTTTGTTTGCTATTGGTTCTGTTTTTCTTTTGAAGAATTCTAACACAGACCCTCAAATGATTCTGCTACTGCTCTGCCTATGCCCACGACACAACAAAGATTCTGATTTTCAAAGTTATAGGGAAAACACCTGCAGAGAAAACACATGAAAGGTTGGCCAGGGCAGGGAGATGGCTCAGTGGGTGAAAGCATTTGCTGCACAGGCCTGGAAACCTTAGCTCAGGTCCCCAAAATTCACATAAAGCCACAGGTGCCTCAGGGAGGCAGAGATGGGAGAATCCTGAAGCTCCTGCACCACCTAGCCTGGTGAACACAGAGGTGAGCAAGAAACATCTTGCCTCAAATCTGGATGGAAGGTGAGGACTGAAACTTGAGGTCGTCCTTTAACCTCCAGATACATATGGCATGAATGTACCCACCTTCACACACATGAACACATACACCTCACCTCACACACACTAAAACAAAACATGGTCTAAATACCCTCCCTGACCTTTCCTAAAAGGTCAGGGGACACCACAACACTTCTGGCTAATTGCAAAGCAGATCGACAGCAAATGTCTATAAAATGTACAGACTTATGACAACAGGTGTGCCGTGTCCAGCAGCACTCACGCGGCACCCTGGCCTCACCCGAGCTCTGAAACAGGAAACCAACATTCACAGGGTCAGCAAATCAGGAAACTTCCTCATGTTGACATGGACTCGGGAATAACTTCCGTAGCTTGATTACTGAGCTCTGATAGCACAGAAGTTTTATAGACAAGTACCATAGGCAGTCTGATGTCATCTTGAAATTTTTAACTTTTTATTGATAGCTTCCATAATTATAGACCACAAACTATTATGATTCCCTCCCTTTTACCCCTCGCCCATATTTCTTCCCCTCTCAATTAGTCTCTGCTTTGTTTGGGTGTCATCATCTTTTCCTCCCATTATGTGTAGGTCTTATCAGGCACTGGAAGGTCATGACTATCAAAGCCGTTTTGTGTCTGGAAGTTTGTGCTGCCAGAAGTTCTACCCTTCCTTTGGCAAAATTTTTACACTGTTGGTGGATTACAAGTTTTTAAAGTTACATGATTTGGGGCACAAAGAGAAGATTCCTTAGTAATCAGTCACTGATAAGAAAGCACAAATGCAGAAGAGAGTGTCTGTGTCTATGGCTGCACTAACCAGATGGCATTCAAGCAGGTGCATCTGCATAGATCACGCGTCTCCTGGTAAAGCTTGTACCATAGAAACTCATGTAGAGTATCATCTGGGCCTGGCTTTTGGTTGAATTTCTTCTACTACAGTTCCGTTGGGAGTTGGCCTTGTTAGGCACATGCTGCGCCCTGCCACTACTTAAGGACGATCACCCCAAGTAGCCACGGCAGGTCACTGGTCTTGGTTCGATATTGGTCCCCAATTATGTGGCTCCCCAGAAATCCCACTAGGAGCTCTCTGTGTTCTCTGGGAGTCACAAGGCATATAATTAAAGACAAACAAGTCCATCTTACCCAATCATTGGCCATATGCTGGTTTGTCAACTTGAAAAAGTCATTTTATTATGGAGTATCATGATTTGCTCATCTCTATGGGCATTTATTGTGCCGCCCTCCCCATGTCACAGGGCGTTACAATAACATATTTGAAAGTGCTTTGTAGCTTGGGAAGTAGTCAACAACTATGAGGTATGACTGGGTGATCCCCTGGGCAGGTCCCCATCCATATTGGAGAGGCCTTTTAGACAAACCACATGAGTCACGCCATCAAAGACATTTTTACTGGTTGCTGGGCATGTCTCATACTTCTGTGTCTGTGAACAATAAAGAACTTTACATTGTTTACCTAATTGGTTTGTTGCTGGCTGGCTTATAGATCCTAAAGAGTTTCATGATCTGCACATAAAGGGTTTGATGTGGGCTGTAATGAGAACCAACAATTTAACTCTTTAATACAACATAAAATCGGAAAATGTTATATATACCCATTCACTACCTGGACTGAACTTGAACTTGAAGATAGAAGCTGTGTGTTTACTTATTTACTTCTTTACAAGTGTGTGTGTGTGTGTGTGTGTGTGTGTGTGTGTGTGTGTGTGTGCGCGCGTGCGTGTGTGCAGGGTGCCAGGGCCTCTTACACTTGTGCCACTTTTTGGGTCTGGCTTATGTGGCTGCATTGGGACTTGAACTTGGGGCTAGCTGTCTTTCCAAGCAAGCACCTTCGACCTCTGAGCCAGCTTCCCAGCCCCTTTCAATCACACATTTTTCAGTAGTCATATCTGTCTTTCACTAAGATTTCAATCACAACTTTCCTCCCCCAATTTTAATGAAAATGGGAAAATGTTATCTTTTACAACAAGAATGCCTGGTCACATGCAAACTTTTATTTCTGAAAATGAGTGAGAACAGGAAAAAATTACATCTATTTGGGGCTGTGTAGATGGATGAGGGAGCAAGACTTGATTAGGATGTGCAGAACCCACGTAAATGCCAGGCATGGTGGTGCACAACAGCCCTTGGGAGGCTCAAAGAACGCCTCTGAGGCAAGCTGGCCAGCAAGCCTGGCCAGATCGCTGAGCCCTGGGTTTGGAGAGACTCTGTCTCAGTAACTAATGTGGATAGAAATCGAGGGAGACGCCTGGCCTTGACCTCTGGCCACACATAAACACACACACACACACACACACACACACACACACACACACACGCAAAATAATCCATAAATTCTGTGCTTGAGCTGTGAAAACCTAGTGTAGATTTTTTTCCTGATGGTTCAGCTCATTTATGGTGAAGGGCAGTGGCAATGTTCATATGGTCATTGGGTCCCTTCGGATAAAGGGATGTCGGGTTGGAGCAGTTCCTTCCTTTGCTCTCAGAAAACGCTGGCCATCAGTGAGACAGAAACCAACGATCTTCGACACAAAGACCCCTAAACTCACAACATTATAGCAGCCTTAATACTCATCCACCACGACTCAGGGAACTGAGCGGAAGAGGGGGCGGAAAGATTGTGAGAGCCATAGTGGGGGAGACTATCCAGAGGCATGGCACCCTCAGTAACAACATACTAGGGCCAGGAGAACCTGGCTGAATAATAGGCTATCTATGGTCCCCTGTCACAAGGACTAATCCAGTAGACCCATGGAGGAGGTTATACAGCTGATTGGGGATGGGGGAGGAGGGGCATCAGGGAATTGGGGATAACAACTCATTGTTTGCCCACTAAATAATGTAACTCATTATGGACAATAAATATATATATTTAAGGAAAAAAAGCAAACACTGGCCAAGCCTTTCCAGAGAACGGAAACAGGAAAGCCCTCTTGGTCTGCCTGGTAAGTGAGTGAGTGAGGGCAGGTCACACCCAGAAGCACAGCACAGGGCACACCAGGTCCCAAACTGTGTCGGAAACAGCTTCAGGGAAGGGCAAGAGAATCCATCACTTCCCTGAGAGAGCTTAGCAGAGCTCACCACAGCCACTCTCCCAAGCAGCTGCCGCTTGTAAAATGCCACCAGAAGCATTCCTGGACTCCAATTTTTATTTTCTCACATGTCAATTTTCACAACATCTATTGAGATAGGAATGTCTTCCCATTGTAGCCAAGGAAGGGCTGGAGAGATGACTCAGTGGTTAAGAGCATTTCCTGCGTAAGTATGAGGGTCTCAGGGGGCCTGACAGACCCCTGGAGTTGGATCCTCAGAACCCACATAAACGGCTCAGCATAGCCGTGCATGTCTGTAACCCTGGGTCCACAGATGAGCAGAGACCTGAGAATCACTGGGCTTGAGAAAAAAGCCACGAGTCTTTGAATCAGTGTGAGACTCCAGGTCAAGGAATAGCAGGTGCCCAACGCCAGACATCCCTCTACTCTGGAAACCACAGGCAAGTGCACCCTACCATAGGCGAACACACAGGGTGCAGCACGTGGGCACATACAAGTGCATACACCACACACCCACATGCAGAGAGAGAGAGAGAGAGAGAGAGAGAGAGAGAGAGAGAGAGAGAGAGAGAGAGAGAGGGAGAGAAACAGGCTTAGACACATGTACTTGGCCACAGTCACTCAAATTCAAATTCGCTGTTCTTGGTCACTGTCCCCTTTCTCAGTAAAAACCAATTCTTCACACAAACGCTGGAGTCCACATATCTTCATGGATCTTCATAGACAATTTGTTCCACTTTTATTTATTTTTTATATGTATTATGCCCTTGCCCCGGCTCCCATTACCCTGGAGGCCCTCCCCAGTGGGGTTTTGGTATTCACTGTGGGGTCATGAAGGCCTCAGTCCGTCCCTGTAGAGGAGTGGGGGACTGTACCTCAGGGGATTCCTACCCACTCTGTGGCTCTTACAAGCTTCTACCCCATCTTCTGCGATGTTCCCTGAGCCATGGTCCCTGAGCTTGATGAGTAGCCTCTGGATTTCTGCTTTGATAGATTTTGATTGATCACTGTCTGCCACGATCACCCTGGAGTGGTTGTCAGGCTATCAAAAAGAGCACAATGCACGTTGTCGCTTCCTTTGTAATTTCTCCTGGACACTGGCAGACGTCGAGAGGTGGTGTGTTTCATGGTGGGCAGCCAGATATCATTTTGTCTAATCGATGGATTTGGTTTCCCTCCATTTCCCCTGTCTTTTGTAAAACGAAACAAATTTTCTAACCAAAAGTGAGAGCAGCTTGGATTAAAGAGGTTATGCAAAGTTATTTGAGACTTTTTGATATGCAAGCCCACTCTTTCTCCAGAGAGCAGTGGGGGCTTCTCTCTGAAGTCTGCTCAAAATTCCAAAGAAAAGCTCCATCTAAACCGGCGGCTCTCCTTGGCAGCTGTCCCATAATCCTGGCATCTACACTGGGTCTCCACTGCAACCATGGTTCATCCTCATGACTCCATCAGGCCTCCACACAGAGCCTTCAATAAGCCTGCTTTCACACTGCCCATGGCCATTTCTAAAAAACAAAACTGTGTCTCAAATCCAATGATCCTCTCTTTCCTGCATTTTTTCTACTCCACAGTACCAGGTGCGCTACAAATTTTTTTAATACAGGGGGGAAATAAAGAAGACTGAACCACAGGAAAACTCCTTCAGTATTCAGGCCCTGACTTTCAAAAGAGTCGGTATTCTTCCAGCAGAACAGCTGGCCCAATCTCAGCAGTTGTAATCTCTCAGACAATTGCAGCTGAACCAAGCTGTTGTTTTTAGAACAAAGCTTTTATTTCTTTCTGTGCCATCTCCATCTGCTCACACCAGTCCATTTCTATGCAATGCAACCCTGCACAAGTTCTCAGGACACAGGCAGGCAGAAAGCAGCAAGCCTCTCACAGAAACTGCTCTGGTTCAATCCCTAAAAAGTTCTTCTCCTCATAAGTCAAACCTCATAGTTCACAGTTCTCACTGCATTTAGGCAATTCAACTCTGTCCAGAATCCATAAAGCTGTATTTACAGCACTGCAAGGTGTCTCTTAGGCCAAGGTTTTAAATCCTTCCACATTCCCTCTGCAAATTAATTTCCAAAGGCCAAAAACCGCCGAGATGTTTCTAGCAGCAATGCCCCACTCCTCTGATACCATTTTACTGTTGCAGTTACCACTCATTGCTGGAAGAAAGCACCAAACCAAAAGCAGTTGATGGGAAGAAAGGATTGATTTTAGGTTACAGAGTACAGGAGCAACTCCATCATGGCAAGGAACCTGTGGCCTGAGCAGAGGCTGGACATCACCTACTGGACAGCATCAAATAGACAACAGCAGCAGGAGATTCTGACAAACACTGGCAAGGGGAAGCTGGCTGTAACCCCCTAAGCTCACCCCTGACAATACACCCCCTCCAGCAAGGCTCCAATTACCAAATTTCCACCAACTGGTTTGCTCCAAGCCTAAAGAAAACTCCATCCTGAGCTGCCAGTTCTCCTTGGCAGCTGTCCCACGGTCCTGGCATCTCAAAAAGTCCTAGGGTCTCCACTGCAACCCACTGTTCATCCTCAAGGCTCCATCAGGCCTCCACGCAGGGATGCCAACAGTCCTGCCTCGCATCACTCAGTGTCCATTTCCCCCCCCCAAAAGGAACAAATTATAAATCCAATGACCCTTTCTTTCCTGCATTTGTTATACTCCTATAGTGCCATGTGGACCACCAAATTTGTTAATCCAGGGGGTACAAAGGCCAACTTTGAGGAATAAGAAAACTCTTCAGCATTCTGGTCCCCTGTTTTCAAGAGTCAGCATTGCTTCTGTCCTCTCTACCAAACCTTTCCCCTCTACCTAATCTCTAAATATTGAGTCCTCCAAGGATTGGTTACAAACACACTTTACTTCTCACTTAAACACCCCAGGCAATGTCTTCTGTTTCACTGGCTTTCAATCCATTTATATATCAAAGCTTCTCAAATCTATAGTTTTCAATATGGACTTCCTTTCTGAGCAGCAACTGCCATAGTAACATCTTTATTGGGATTTCTCACCTGCAACCGAAAGGTGACTCATTAACCAGAATATTGGATTTATACCGTCAGGGGAACTCTAGTTGTTCCCCATCCTTCGTCTCCAACACTGTTCCTGACACAAAGCAAGCTGTCCATGACATTTTTGAATGAACAAATGAAGGATAGATGAGTAAAGCCATTGTGGGATGAATATAGTGTCCCCATAAGTTCATGTGTTTGAACACTTGGACCCCAGTTGTTTGGAAAAGCTGTGGAATTGTTAGGAGGTGGATCTTTGCTAGAGGAAATGAGTCACTGGGTGGCTCTGAGATTTCTGGCTCTGATGCCAAGAGCCAGCCTCCTACGTCTGCAGCCATTCCTTCCCAGCTGCAAAACTATAAGCCAAAATAAAACTTTTCCTTCCTCAAGTTGTTTCCTCTTGTGTATTTGCCCTTTGGTTGTAAATAGCATTATCTCAATTCGAGGTAGTTTAAATATAAAAAAAGGAATTTAGTAGAAGACAATTGAGGTGTCTTAACAGAACTTGAGGACAAACGTACTTGGACCCCGAGGCCATTTGGAACTTTCAGTCTTCAGAGTCTGTCGGGATTGTCTTCTTGTTCACTCTTCATGAGCATTTATTTCACCTTTCTCTTTAGCTGCCTTTTATTTTATTTTTAAAATATTTTATTTATTCATTTTCAAGCAGAGAGAGTGAGAACGAGAGCAAGAGCGAGAGAGAGAGAGAGAGAGAGAGAGAGAGAGAGAGAGAGAGAGAGAGAGCACCAGGGCCACCACCTTGTGGGTCTGGCTTATGTGGATACTGAGGAATTTAACCTGGGGCCTTAGGCACTGGAGGCAAGTGCCTTAACTGCTAAGCCATCTTCCCAGACCATTCTTTTTTAATATTTTACTTATTAGAGAGAGAGAGAGGGGGGGGCAGGGCCTCCAGCCACTGCAAATGAACTTGTATATCTGGCTTTACATGGGCACTGGGGAATCAAACTCAGGTCTTCTGCGTTGCAGGCAAGCACCCTAACCGCTAAGCTATCTCTTCAGCCCCCCAGACCATTCTTATTTTTTAAAATATTTTATTCATTTATTTATTCGAGTGAGAGACAGCGAGTATGGGTGCACCCAGACCCCCTGCCACTGCGAAAGAACTCCAGATGTAAGTAGCACTATGTGCATCTGCTTTTATATAGGTTCTAGGAATGGAATCCAGGCCATTGGGCTTGGCAAACAAGCACCTCTAACCACTGAGAAATCTACATCCCCCTAAAGTTTCAGTCTTAGTCTTTCATAAATCTGCTGCGTCTCCAGCATTTAAGACTAGGCACCATTCTCCCAGGTGCTCATCTGGCTTCCTTTCTCTCATCCTGGGCACCTAGTCTATGGTGGTTTGGATGTGGAATGTCCCCTATAGATTCATGTGTTTGAGTGCCTGATCCCCAGTTGGTGATGCTATTTGGGAGATTTGTTGGACCTTTAGAAGGTAGAGCCTTGCTGGATGATGTGTGTCAGTGGCTGAGCCTTCAGGTGGTATCGTCCAGCCCTGCTTGCCTCACTCCTCTCACTCGCTACTTCTTCCTTGGTGGTGTGAAGATGTGATGCCCAGCTGTCTGCTCCTGCCACGATCGGCTTCCCCTTGAAACTGTGAGCCAGGAATAAACCCTTTCCTTCCATAAACTGCCTCTGGTGCTTTGTCTGAGCAATGAGAAAGTTACTGCTACAGGAGACTGGGGCAAGGAGCGAGAAAGCTTACTACGCGGTTCTTACTCTTTTGAAATGGGTCCATGGGAGCAAAGTGGAAGGATTGGAAACTTTGGACCAGAGAAGCCTTACAGTGTTGTAAACAGAACTTAATGGGCCATTCTGATGAGCCTCTGGCAGACCAGAATGCAGAGAGAAGTGTGGACACTGAAAGCTTGGCTTAGGAGGTTTCATAGGGGGAAGGTCTTGATTGAGAGCTGGGCTAACAGCAGCTCATTGGATATTCTGTCAAGGAATCTGGCCACATTCTGTCCATGTTCTGAGACCGTGAACAAAATTCAATCTTAAAGTGCTGGACTAATGTCTTGGGCAGAGGAAATGCCAAGACAGAAAAGCATTCAGTGTATGTTTAGGGTTCCCTTTGCCGTTCTTACTCACATATACAATGAAAGAGAGCAAAATGCACAGCAGGATATAAAAAATACTAAGTTTGGCATAGAAGGAAATGTGAACAGGTTTCAGGCCCCAGGCCCAGAGAGCACAGCTGCTTCAGCTGCATAAATCAGAGAGACCACCACCCTGGGGATGGGGACAGGGGGAAGGACGCTCCAAGGGCAAGACCCAGCCCACTGCTGGCTCCAGCCAATGAGAAGGCTAATTCTTTAGAAAAAGGGGACCTACGTGAGGAATGCTGAAGGAGTTCCCTGTTCCTTGAGGTTGGGCTTTACCCCTACCTGACTTAGCAAAGAATCATCAGTGGTTTAGGAGCACGTAAAATGTAAGAAGTAGAGAGTCATGGGTTTGATCACAGTTGCAGGGAGCTGTGGAAGACAGTGATAAGAGGTGGGTGAAGTTCCTGCAGTGAGATTCTGTCATCGTGTGAAGCCGTGGATATGAGCGATAGGACATATTGCAGCGTAGATCCTAGGACATACAGACCATGGGACATCTGTCAGGAAAAGCTGTGGCCTTGGGGTGGATTCTGCCCAAGAGAGACGCTGCAAGGAGAACTGGAGAGGCAGTTCCCAGCCTTTCCCCACATGCCCGATGTGGGAGCTGTGGGATTTATGTTTGCCCTGCTGGTTTCTGCTCTTGCCTTTGGTCTGGTCTTTCCTTGCGTGTCCTTATTCCTCACAGTTTAGAGTGGGAGGGTTTGTTCTGTGCCATTATATGTTGGCAGTACATGGCTTGTATTGTGACTTTACACAATTAAAAGATTACCTTGAATCTTGGATGAGACTTTGGATTTTTGACTTTTTAAAAATATTTAATTTGTAACGAGAGAGAGAGAGAGAGAGAGAGAGAGAGAGAGAGAGAGAGAGAGAGAGCACACCAGAGCCTCTAGCCACTACAAACCAACTCCAGATGAATGCACCACTTTGTATATCTGGCTTTCGGAGGGTAGTGGGGAATTGAACCTGGGTCATTAGGCTTTATAGGTGAATGACTTAACCACTGAGACATCTCTCCAGCCAAGATTTTTGACTTTTGAACAGTGTAGGGACTAGTGAAGACAATGGGAACTTGTAAAGTTGGGCTGAATGCATCTCACATCATGAGATGGCCAAGAGTCTATGAGGTCCAGGGGTAGAATGTGTTGGTCTGGATGTGGAAGGGCCTCCATAGACCCATATGCTTGAATGCAATGGAATCATGTTTTGGAAGTCTGTGGAGCCTGTAGGAGCTCATGCCTTGCTGGGTGAAGTATGTTGCTAGGGGCAGGCCTCAAGGAAACCCAGCACAGCCATGGGTGGTGCTTTTGTGCTATTCTACTTCCTCCATGTTGGTGTGAAGATGTGATGTCTGGCTGTCTGCTCCTGACATGTTCTCCCCACTGTGTTAGAAAGTTTCCCTCAAAGCTGCAAACTGAGAAAAACTCTTTCCTTCCAAAAGTTGCTTCTGGTTGGGTATTTTAGCACCGTAGTGAGAAGCTAACTGATGATCCTGGATATACCAGAGGCCTCCTGCGGCTGCCAACAAACTCCAGACATAGGCACCACTTTGTGCATCTGGCTTTTTGATTCTGGGGAATTGAACCCAGGCCATCAGGCTTTGCAAGAAGGAGCCTTTAACCACTAAGCCATTTCTCCATCCCCTAACGTGTGTGTGTGTGTGTGTGTGTGTGTGTGTGTGTGTGTGTGTGTGTGTTTTGAGTTGAACCTAACCTAAGGTAAAGGGAAAAAGAACAAGTTCACTTGAGACACAAATTTAAACCAAGTAGCAGATCCTGTCATGGTTTGATTCAGGGGTCCCCCACAGACAAATGAATGTGTTCTGGGTGATAGATCCTCAGCTGATGGCAGTTTGGATTTTACAACCTCACTAGAGCTATGTTGTTGGGGGTGGGCTTATCGGGGTTCTAAGCCAGCTTCCCCTTGCCAGAGTTTGGCGCACCTTCCTGCCGCTGTTTGCAGTGCTGTGGCAGAGGTGATGTCCACCCTCTGCTCGTGCCATCGTCTTCCCTGCCAGGATGGAGTCTCCCCTCGAGTCCGTAAGCCAAATAAACCCATTCCTCCACAAGCCGCTTTTGCTCGGGTTCTCTCTGCGCAGCAACAGAGTAAGCCGACTACAGCAGATCCTGTGAAGACTTCCTAAGCTCAACGGATGCTTTCAACCTGCACACGGCAGAATCTCATCACTGGAGAAGGAGCAAGTACTGAGAGCTTCCAGGAGATGAGAAGACCTTGAGGATGCAAGGGGTGCAGGAGGTGAAGAGGGACAGTGCTCACTTCTCCCAAGTCCTGATTGAGGCAGAGGGATTTTTGTTCGTGAGGCTAGCCTGGAGTGTTCTACCATGTCTAGCATAAACTTCTTTCCTTTCATTTTTTTGGAGTTTGTGTTTCCCAGACTGGCCTCAAACTCCCAGTTTCAAGCACTACTACTACCTCCTCCTTCCCAATGGCTGGCACCACAGGTGGGTGCCCCTGAGCCTGGCTGAGCTTCTCTTCAATACCTTCCTCACCCACACTGGGTGCTTCCCTTTGTCTGGGACAGAATTTTTCTGAGTATAAACTGGGCCTCTGAAAGGAAGGATGAATGAACACGAAAGAACTGATGAGAACGGACAGAGCCAAGGGCCTGGATGGGCATCATTTCTGTGGCGATGTCGCCAGGCAGCAGGCTGGCTGCTGGTCAGGGAGAAGTTATGAGGATGCCAACGTGGCTTCCAACGCTGATGACACGGTGTCTTTGTAAATGGAGCTAGGGCATCCCCAAATTTCGTAATAAGACTTTAATTGCTGCCGTGTGTTAATTGTTATTAGGGAGAGGGGGGGTTCCATTTGGAAAGGTGGGATTTGGCTTATTTTTAATTTAATTCTTTATGTATGTGGTACATACATGGAGCTCAGAGGATAGCCTCGGGGAGTTGGTCTTCTTTTTCTGCTTTGAGATAGAGCCTCTCATATTTGCCAGTGGAAAGTCTAGCTGGCCTGTGAGCTTTGGGACTCGCCCGACTCTGCCTTTGCTGTAGGTGTGTTGGGATTACAGATGCATGAACCACTTTGTACCCAGCTTTAAGTGGTGCTAGGTTTCCAATCTCTGGTCAGCAGGCTCGTGGAGCAAGTGCCTTTATCCAGTGAGCCATCTCCCCAGCCTCTGGGATGCAGTTTTTAGTGGAATATTTTTTACCCAAGTCTGCCAACAAGAGGAGGAGCCCAGCAGCCTCTCACTCCATTTCCAAATTGAGAGTCCAGGCTCTCCCCGGCTGTCATGGTCTCGATCCATGCCATGGCGCCCCATCTGCGGCCTCACCATCTCAGCTGCACATACGTCACAATGAAATACTCATCCCAAAAGTCAGAGATGGGGCTGTCAGATTAGAAACTAAACTGGAAGCTCTGCTCACACCAAATACAGATTGAGAATTAATGACAGTACAAATCCATTCCCTGCTCCCTCCCTACCTTCCTCCTCTTCCTTCCTTCTGCTTTCCCTCTCTCCTCTCTCTCTTCACTTTCCTTCCTTCCTTCTTTCCTTCCTTCTTCCCTCCCTTTCTTTTTCCTTCCTTCCTTCCTTCCTTTCTTCCTTCTTCCCTCCCTTTCTTTCTTCCTTCCTTCCTTCCTTCCTTTTTCCATTCCTCTCTTTCTTGCATTTTTTTCAAGGTAGGGTCTTACTCTAGGCCAGGCTGACCTGGAACTCACTCTGTAGTTACAGGTTGACTAAACTCACAGCGATCCTCCTACCTCTGCCTCCCAAAATGCTGGGGTCAAAGGTGTGCAGCACCACATCTGGCTCTTTCTTGCCTTCTTACATGGGACCAGCCCCAGAAACAGATTTGAATGAAGACAAATATTGGACCTGAAGGTGTCCCTAGGAGCTACAATTAGTGTTTGTACTTTGAGGTAAAAAACGAATTGGTTAATGTTTGTAAAATGCCAGGACATTCTTGAATAAAAAGCCCTATATAAGTTCAAAGAATTTTAATTATTATGATTATTACTATATTTTATGAGATTTAGCTGTAAATCCCATAATAGGATGAGCTCAACACTTTTGAAAAGAGGGAACAGGACAGGGACTCTATATAAAGCACTGTGTGCTCACTGGCCCCAAGGACCAGCGCTAACTGAGGGCAGGTAAGTGCAAAACAGACGTGGAACTTGCGCTGGGCTTGTTCGGAGGGAAAGATTCAGTGCATGCCGATTACTAGTGACTATATATCTGCTGTTGAGAAAATGAGAAAGACTGGATCAAATAAAATTTTCCTTACGAGGAAAACCCAAATTGAAAAAATATGTAGACAATAGAACAATTTTTTCTATTCATTATAATCTTTATACTAATTTGTGTTTCTTTTAAAAAATATTTATTTTTCAAGCAGAGAGATACAGAGAGAGAGAGAGAGAGAGAGAGAGAGAGAGAGAGAGGGAGAGAGGGAGAGAGGGAGAGAGAGAGAGAGAGAACACCAGGGCCACCACCTTGTGGGTCTGGCTTATCGGCTTATGTGGGTCCTGAACCCAGGGCCCCAGGCACTGGAGGCAAGCGCCCCGTCCACTGAGCCATCTCTCCAGCCCCTAATTTGTGTTTCTTTTAATGCAAATGTGTAGTTCCTTTTGAAGATGCAAAACCGGGACTGGGAGAACAGAAACATCTGTGCATTTAACAGCAGCAGTAATAGGTCAAATGGGATGTCTCTTCTGTCCATCCAAAGCCAAAGCACTAAGGCGTTTACATTTTGCTAGGTGGCAGATCTCCTCCCTGCTTTCACGAGCAGCTCAGTCTTGCCAAAGTGACCTTAACCCGACATCATAAGTGGTGGCTCTCTAGCAGCCTCCTGTTTCCCCCAGAGGCTGGGTAAGAATTAAGGCCAACACGGCGAGTAGTTTAAGTCTTGGCCGTCAGAGGCGAAAGGATGGAACGGGAGGCCCGGGGCTCCCTGATTTCTTTGTTCAGAAAGGGATATTCTTGAGCACAAGGAGAACAGCCTTCCTGGAGCTCTCAACCTGGGAAACCCCAGGAGGCAAGTGAGGAAAAGTAGTCACAGAAGGACAAAGCCCCTTGTTTCCACGTTGCCATCCCCAATTTTTAAAAAATATCTTATTTACTCATTTTCAAGCAGAGAGAGAGAGGGAGAGAGAGAGAGAGAGAGAGAGAGAGAGAGAGAGAGAGAGAGAGAGAGAGAGAGAGAGAGAGAACAAACCAGGGCCACCACCTTGTGGGTCTGGTTTATGTGGGTCATGGGGAATTGAACCCAGGGCCTTAGGCACTGAAGGCAAGTGCCTTAACCGCTGAGCCATCTCTCCAGCCCAGTTATTAAAAGCTGAGGAAGAAATAGCCTTTTATCCCTTACCGTTCTATAAATGCTTTGGCATTTGGATAAGTAGAGGAAGACATCCTGGTTGATTCCAGGGTGGACTCTCGCTGCGGCTTGACAGTCCCTCGCTCTCTGTCACTGCTTTGCTCTTCAGGATGGGAGAAGAGCAGCACCACTGTCTGTATTATGCTTGGCATTAAGACACCATATTTGTTTTCCCTGCCATTTGCTAAATGCCTCCAAGTGATACCTCAACGATCTTCTAAATATAGAGTGTTTTTTGACACCTGTACAATTGGGTGATGGAGCTTAGGTCACTCAATATGCCAAGCATAGCTAGAGTATCTTGTCTATCTTATCAGAAGTCCGTTGTCACCATTTGATCTTCCCTGATATAATTGAAAAGAAATACTTTAAAGATCTGATTTCAGGACAACAGGAAAGTAATTAGCGTGGCCAGGTAACTGGTCCATGGATTTACACAGACGCATCCAAGTACTTGCACAACACAGATGCAGAGCTCCTCGCTTGGAAGACGCAACCATCATGTTGCAATGAAAAGTAAGACTTTCCGTGTGGGTTTCCAAGAAGAAATATCACTCTTTCCTGGAAAAAAACAGCAAAAAAGCTTGCACTACTCTAGGTTTAGCATTAGAATGTGAACAGTACTTTTTTAAGGGATTTTATATAAATCTAGTGAGATGTCTTTATAAAAGCCTATTTCACGAGACTGGGAACATTTTTGCTTCTAACATACCTTTCTCCATTCTTTTTGGGGGAGAACTGACTGCCCTCTCTTATCTGGTCCTGGTGGATCAGGGATACTGAGTACATGATTTCTGTTGGGGAATTGAATCTGAGAGCTACAAGTGCAGCTAAAATTCGAAGTTCCTATGTTCTGGTCACCGAGCATGCCCTTTTCTGCTCAGTTTAATGAAGCCAGACAGATCACTCAGTGAAGGAAAGTTAAACAGAAAGTGTGTTTTCCTTTGGGCCACCTGCTCCCTCAGTTTAAGAAGATGGAACTCAAGTGATTTTCCTAATGCCTCTCCGTTTGAAGGCGTCTCAACCTGTTTGGAAACCACCTGTAAGAATAATCTTCAAAGAGGGGATGTGCGTGTGTCTCAGTAGCAGACCGCTTACCTAGCATGGATAAGGACTCGGGTTCCATCCCCAGCTACAAATAAACAAAAGAATAAATGGAGAGGAAAGGAGAGAGAGAGAGAGAGAGAGAGAGAGAAGAGAGCAGAGAAAGCTCCGTGAGAGTGCCACATGCCAGGTTTATAAGTGATGTAATCATTCACTGACGGGCCACCAGGCCCATTGACCAGGGGAGATGGTGGGAGACACACTGAGGTGGGAGGGAATGATTGAAGGGAGGCTTCTGAGGTCAGTTGCAAACGGCGGCATTTGAGTAGCACTGTGATAGTGGAGGTAAGGGTAACCTGGGCTGGGGGGGGGATGTGCACCCTATGGCCCATGTGTGAAGCTCAGAAGACAAACTTGGGAGATTAGTCCTCACCTGCCACCCTGCTTGAGACAGCCCCCCTCCTTGGTTTTCTCCTGATGCAAACAAGCTGGTGTGCAAGGTTCAGGATTCTCCTGACTCTGCCTGCCGTTACTGGAGGCACATTGGGATTCCGTGTGTTACTTGTGTCTGGCTTTATGTGGGTTCTGGAGGTCAGCACTCCAGTGGGAAGGCTTTTAACCGCTGAACCATCTCCCCAGCCCAACGAAGAGGCCCCTGAGAAAGGACACAGACATCACAGGTGCTTTCCCACATCTTGGTGGTTCTCAGGGTGGGGTCACAGCACCTGGACTTGCAGGCTGTTTGCTCTTTTGAGACTGGATCTTGTTTTTTAGGCTGGTCTTAACCTTGCAGCAATCCTCCTGCTCAGAAGTGCTAGGCATTTACCACCATACCTAACCCATCTTGGATTCTTAAAATAATTAGTACTAGGGGCTGGAGAGATGGCTCAGCGGTTAAGGCACTTATCTCCAGTGCCTAAGGACCCAGGTTCAATTCCCCCAGTACCCACATAGGCCAGATGCACAAGGTGGTACCTGTGTCTGGATTTCCTCTCTCTCTCTCTCTCTCTCTCTCTCTCTCTCTCTCTCTCTCTCTGTATGTATCTCTCTGCTTGCAAATAAATAAATAAAATATTTTTTAAAAATTAGTACTAATGCTAGAGAGATGTCTCAGCAGTTGAGGTGTTTACCAGAAAAGCCTAATGGCCTGGGTTCCATTCCCCAGTGCCCACTTAGAGCCAGATGCACAAAGTGGCACATG